>OZ025294.1:353523786-353619786 GCA_964019185.1 Maratus speculifer
CAATTTATTCATCAATTTATTTTTTGTTAAGGGCATTTTATACATTAGAAGCACAATGATTACTTCAATACAGTACGTACAACCATTCTATTTTACATACCACTAAAGCTTTAGAACATTCACTTTCTGCTTCAAAAAAGACTATGTGTACAGCTTCCTGTAACAGTTTACGATTTTAAAAGCATTCAAAGCAAAATACTTTCCTTTCTGAAAGGAAAAAAATATATCAACGGGAAAAATCCTTTTCCGTAAATTTTTTATAAACAAAAGAAAAAAAAAAAAAAAAATCTGAATGTTTTTACTCAATGGCAGAATATTCCCCTTACATATGAATAACCCAATCAATAGTCAGCTGGTAGCTCCAAGTCTATTCACGTAAATACATGCCTATATATTTCAAAATAGAATGTTGGTTAATTCTTATTCATAGAGAATGTCTAACTGAGAAGAAAAAAAAATAAAATCAGAATATTTGCTGACTTATTTAAAGTAATAATGGACAAGTACGGTTTTTGCAATTCAAAAGAAATTTATGTAACGATTTGCCGAGAAAATAAATGCATTATTTTAAAAAAAAAGTATAATTTCTTTTTTTTTATGTTAACTATAAATTAATTGCATAAAAAAAAATCAGTATTTTTTTACTTTAATAAAATCTTTTTACGACAATCTCTTTTTAAATAACTATAGGATTAAACATATATTGGGCAATTGTACCATTAAGTATAGCAACTAAGAATGTATTTATTAAAAATATGTAACCTTGCTCATTTGGTGCACAAAAACAAAAACTTTAATATGAACTTGTACAATTAAAAATAAATACAATATAAAATCAACGTTTCGAGCTGTCTTCTGTAGCCGTCCTCAGGAAAACATGATGGAGAAATGACTAAAAGTTCAGCGATGAATGCTTTCTGCGCGAGAGATAATATTTCTAATAAAATAAAACTATGCATTTTATTTCGCGTGTGCAAATGCAACATATTCAAACTTTTGATTCACTTTGGTTTTATTTTATAAAAAAAATCTATCTTTTGAGCAGGAAGCATTCTTAGCTGAACTTTTAGGCATTTCACCATCATGTTTTTCTGAGGACGGCTGCAGAAGACAGCTCGAAACGTTGATTTTATATTGTATTTCTAATTGCACAGATGACAGAAATCATCGAACTTTTGCAATCGACGAATAATAATGTTTGAAGAATCTTAAGATGCATCAAATTTTCTTCAAGTTATTATCTGACATGAATTGAATTGATTCTGTGAATTTAAATTAAACATATGAAAGTGCATTTTAATTTGATGAAGTGTTCATCCATATTCCTTTCTTAATTCTATGCCACATGGCGACTAAGATGCTGATACCAGAAACATAAATGCAAATAATGATAAATAAAACATGCACAATTTCCTCTCAATCAAAAGTAAAAAGCTCCACTTTATATCTGCATTTACATTTAAAATAAACCGTAAAATTTGCGAGATGAAATTTTAACATTTCGGCAGTTATCTTGTTAAATTAAAAGTGTGATCTCATCAGTAGTGAAAAAATTATCAGGATATATTAAGCCCAAATCTCACCTGATTTATCACTCAAACTAAATTTAAAATAACCTCGAACATCAACTTGAGGTTTGTCTAAATATAAATTTTTACGCGAGCATAAGTATGAGTTTTAATCATATTTGAAGAGTCATCGCATAAAGCAAATTTCTTTCAAGCTAATATTATGATGCGATTTTTAACTGTCAACATTCTCCTTTAACTCCAATAGGATGCTTCAGAAGGAATTTTCATGAAACTCTCTTTTCGTTGATAATATGATATTAAATTTTCATTTAAAATAGAACGAGGGAAAACCCTGATATATAAGAGAAATTTTTTTTTCTTGTTCAGCCGAAAGAATAAAAATATGACAAGGAAAGTTTCAGGTTTGAGGTGTTGTTGAAGTTTCGTTATCGCGAATTTATTAGTCAAAGCGACGAAGTAAGTTCAACAGTTGTTCAACCATGATCGAATAGATGCAAGTGGTTTTAGATAACTGTTTTTCCCACTTTAAACGAAATTTCAAGACTTTTATATCTGAAGTTGAGGGTATATTATTAACTTTTGAAAAAGGAAGATATTCACATATTTGACTGTTATATCTAAATTATGAAAAGATGTGTCACTTACAAATTCTGAATTTGAAAATCCCAAATTATTTCACTCAATCACCCAATAATAATGTTTGAAGAATGATGGTATTATCACGTTCTTTTCAAGTTATTATTCAAACGGGAATTTTAACAGTAAAAAGGTTCTGTAAATTTAAATTAAATGTATGAAAATGTATTCTAATTTTATGAAGTATTCATTCTTACTTCTATTTTATAATTCCATGTCACATGACGTCTAAGATGCTGATTCCAGAAACATAAATGCAAATTAATGATAAATAAAAACTTACACAATTTCCTCTCAACAAAATTAAGAAGTTGCACTTTGTATCTGCATTTACATTTAAAATAAATCGTAAAATTTGCGAAATGAAATTTTAACATTTCGGCAGTTATCTTGCAAAATTAAAAGTGTAATAACATCTGCAGCAAAAAAATTGTTAGTATATATGGAGATTAACTCTCGTCAGATTTATTACTCCAGCTAAATTTAAAATAACCTCTAACATCGACTTACGGTTTGTTTAAATATAAATTTTTACGCGAGTATAAGTATGAATTTTAATCATATTTGAAGAGTCATTGCACAAAGCACATTTCTTTCAAGCTAATATTATGATGCGATTTTTATCTGTCTCCTTTAACTCCAATAGGGTGCTTCAGAAGGAATTTTCAAGAAACGCTCTTATCGTTGATAATCTGATATTAAATTTTCATTTAAAATAGAACGAGGGAAAACCCTGATATATAAGAGATAATTTTTTTTCTTGTTCAACCGAAAGAATAAAAATATGACAAGGAAAGTTTCAGATTTGAGGTGTTGTTGAAGTTTCGATATCACGAATTTATTAGTCAAAGCGACGTGAGTTCAACAATTGTTCAACCATGATCGAATAGATGCAAGTGGTTTTAGATATCTGTTTTTTTCCACTTTAAACGAAATTTCAAAGCTTTTATCGTTGAAGTTGAGGGCATATTATTAACTTTTGAAAGAAGAAGACTTTCACATATTTGACTCTTCTGCCTAAGTATGTATCACTTCCAATTTCTGAATTAGAAAATCACAAATTATTACTTCTTTTATTATAAAAATGTCATAAATTACATTACAATAAAATGTACAATTTTACGACATTTATTTTGATATTTTAATTTTATATTTCTGTAATATTCAGAAACTAATAATTTGCGCAAACAAATTTTAATGTGTCTACATATAATGACACCGGGTAATAATTATTACAAAAAATGCGTGAAGTAGTTATAGAAACAATTTTCTACTTAAGTTTTCATTAGTAACTCAGGTAGTTTTAATGAAATAGTAAAAACATGAAAAGGTTTTTAACACATTTAAACACGAACAGCATTAGTTACTTGGAGAATTGTGAAAAATTACTTGGAGAATTGTTTGTGAAATGTAGAATTGTATATATTGTGTAGCATAAATTTATTTTTAGAGATAGTTTCGTTTTTGTTTGCGATTAAAATTTGTACAAGTCGGAAATTGCTTGTCAAGCGCAGCAGATAAGGCATGTTCGTACTATAACAAAAATTTAAAAATATTCAAATTTTGGTATAATAGTTTACAATACTTCGCAATACAATAGAGTACCCGAAATCCTTTGTGTGTCCCTAAAAATACTATCTGCTTTCTATTATACAAGATTTCATAAAATATGAAACATTTTAATCTTGTTAAAACGCGTGTGTGTAAAACGCCCAAACAATGTTTCTCGATCTATACCATTATGTAATGGATTACATTTGTGTGGCACTGTAAATTAATAACAAACATTCTTTGCAGAATTGGGTTTCTGACGTCAGAAACTGGTTTTTGACATGACAAGTGTCAAAAACTGGTTTAAACCGTCAAAAACTGGCTTAAACCGTCAAAAACGTGTAATGCGCTTTAAACATTTTAAGAACAAGAGAGAAACATTGAATAATTTTTTAATTAAAATTAATTATACTGTAATTTAATAATTACAAAAAAATTAAATTACTTTAATTGCAATAAAACATTGTTTTTTAGAATGTTCAAACAGTAGAAAATGATTTTGTACAGTAAATAATCTGGATCAATTTTACCCCACAGCATCTTATAGCACTTAACCAATTTAGCACATTTATTTACACCCAAATTGTTTATGAATTTAGAGTGTATGAAGCCAAAGTTACAAAATACTCTCTCAATTGGTGCTAAGCTAGCAGGGCTTGATAGCAGAAGCATTGCTAGTTGAGCAAGTTGGGAGGCAGGCCAAATTTTCAGATTTATGACAATTTTTTTTTTCCGGAAATGATAATATACAATACAGTAAAAGTGAATTTTTAATATTACATCTAATATTGTATATTTGTGACAGATTTTTAATGTGAAATTTTACAGATCAGTGTAGTATTTGAGGTTTCTGACGAGGTTTTTGACAAGAGGTTTTAGCCATGACGGTTTAAACCACGGTTTTAACCGGATAAAACCGTACACTGTCAAAAACTTGCCAATCCTGATTCTTTGCACCACAGGTTGTACAAAATGTATATTTTAGTATAATCTTCAAAGATACATATAAATTTTATTATGTTCGAAAGTGTGAAACAGCATTAACCCTTTCCGGCACACTGTGCCCGGTCTGGGATACCTAATTTTAATTCTAAACTTGCAAATGGCACCAGTAATATTTTAGTAAAATTTTGCTTTTACAATAAAAGCTTAAATTAAGGAATTCGAAATATTTAAAACATTCGTTTGTGAATTCCGGTGTCAGTCGATAATTTCTGATTTAAGTACAGATTTTGCCCGTGCCGGAAAGGGTTAAAATGCCCTCGAAACTATTTTTTTCCACTGACCGTAATGTAACGAAATACTTTTGGCTGTCCCTCTCATTAAATTATCCATCCGATTTTCATAAAATTTGACATGACTCGACAAAATAATGCGACAATTATATACTTTAAATTTCAAACGATTCGGTTGGGTAGTTTTTGCTCTGTTATATACGGACAGACGAACGGACTGAACGATAACTATAGGAGCTATGTATTTACATAATTACGAACGCACCTAAAAAAGGGCTAAACTTTGTTTCTTTTCTTTCAAACTCGTTTCACTCAGACTAATGACTAGCATCCATAGACTTTACATGTTATGTGTACGTGGATATTTCGTTGTTTTCAGTAGCCTCTGAAAAGTTTAATAGTTAAAATAAACAATTAAGATCCTGCTTAGCGGGAGTGTAAGTAGACAAAAAGGGCTGACACCCACAACATCTAAAAATAAAGGTAAATAGATTTTATAATGTAAGTAATAAATATTAATGTGAATCAATTTCAAGCATTTAAGGGAGACCCGTAAGAAAAAACCCAAAATTTTTATTATTGATTTTAAATTAATGAAATTTGGTGTACTATTTAAGAATCTTTTTGTAAGGAATAATTAGCAAAAAAATTCACTTTTTATTAAAAAGTATATTTTTTATACCGATTTTTATGATTTTTTTGTGGAAAAATACATTTTTTAAAATTATTACTCCTCATACAATTTTCAATATTTTGGTATTACTAAAATTTCTTAAATAGTGTTATAGTATATGGAAACGACCTAGGGAGAGTTAATTTTAATTTTCTATTTTAAACAGCTAAAAAAAAAAGAAAGAAATTACGCATGGTAAATTTCCTTAAATTCGTTATAATTTTCATGTTTACCAATTTATGTAAAATTTTTAGAAATAGTTCAAAGCAATATCTCTCCTTACTTTTGTTGCAAATTTTTTTAAGATTCTAAAAACACAAACACTTTGTTTCTCAACCATTTTGCCACTGAGCCTTAGTACTTTGAACTTAGGCAAAATATGGAAAAAGTCATTTTCAGGAAAACACATTTTAAATGGCCGCTAGTCCTTTAAACTCTAGTGACTACAATTTAAAAAAAAGCTCATTTGCTACCTGTTCCAAGTGTCCCCGAGTTCTGAAATTTTGCATGGATATTCGCAAATATGTATTTTATCGTTTTCTGAGATAAAAAATTTTTTGAACTTTTGATGATTTTTGGCCAAAAATGGGGTTCGGGTCTCCCTTAAATAATTCTACTAACATGGAAAGACATTAAAAAACATATTTTTAAAATTTAGAATTTTTTTTAAAGCTTTTATATATTTTTTTCTTCTTGAACATACTTGTGAAGATACTCCAGATCTCTTAAAATCTGTGAACGATTGTTGCCTATTCTTTTAAGTCTCTGTAACTCTTATTTAAAAAAATGTTATGAAATAAACTTTGTTATCAACGAATAGGAATTTCTGTTTGGTTGATGCTCATCACAATGACAAAATAAGTTTCACGTGATATCCATTTCAACAACTACACTTTTTAAATTTTTTATTGATTATGCATGAATATAAATTGATTGTATTCTATTTTTGATTTATTTTTCGTTTTCACAGATTCATTTTTATTTATTTATCTATTTTAGAAATTGAAACAGGTAAAAATATCAGTAAATAAATGTATTATATTTTACAACTAACTGAATATTTATAGCTGACATTTCTACAAACTTGTTTTCGTTTTTGCAGAAGATGCCAGAAAAGATTGTTTATTTATGTAGGTTTAGCCTAGTGCTGCTAAAGTACTTCTTCAGATCCCCTAAAAAATTTCACCTGAAGCTGCAAAAATCCTATTTCTGTAAAAATAATGAAATTTTTTCAAGACATCTGATTCGAAGAATATTTTCACAGTAGGTAATCTTTTCAGAATATGATGTTACCGTATATATGTTACGGTCAATTTGAATAATTGGTTAGTATTAATAATAACCGGTTATTGTTAATAATAACCAAATGATATCTAAATAGACCGGTTAATATGATAAATTTATGAGAATTTATCGAATTAACCGGTTATTATTAATAATTACGAATAACGGTTAGTAAATGTAATAAATTTCAACTCGTTTAGCTTTAGATTTTTATTTCATATAATCTTTTTCTAAATATTCATTGATAAAAATGCACATTTCAAAGCTGTATAATTTATTCTTTATTTCAGTGTTTAAAATTTTAGTAATTATAAAAATAATTATTTTAAACTGTTTAGTCTTTTGCGTTTTATTAATAAAACGCTTTTTTAATTGAGCATTATTGACTCTTTAAAATTATTTTTGTTATTAGATTCAAACAGTTATAATAGTGCATGTTTTTGTAAAGTATACAGGGTGTCCCAAAAGGTCGTTTACAAACTTAACATGCTGGTCTGTCATATCATGATGAACAATATTAAATAGGAAACTAAGAGTCCTAAACGTCTTCCAAAGGAGATATACGCCATTAAAGTTTAGGGTCCAAAAATTCAAATGATTATAAAAAACAGAAAAATTGGTCGTTTTGTTTGCGGTTTTCACTAAAACTATTCTTTATGTCAGTATTTTCTTGAAAATAAATTATAAAGATAAATTTCAAAAAATGTCGATAGAGGGCTCTTTAGACTTTGGAGTAACGATAAATTAGTTTTTACCATTATTTTTTGCATCTCATTAAATTTTTTTAGAAGCTTAGACATAAACTTAAATTTTGAGATAAAAATCTGAATCGTTGGGAGTGGTTAAATAGCGCAAACTGAACTGTGTTCAATGAGGGTGGGGAGGTTCAAATTTCAAATGATTATAAAAAACGGAAAAATTGGTCGGTTTTCGCTAAAACTATTCCTTATATCAACGTTTTCTTGAAAATAAATTTTACCGATATCTTTTAAAAAATTCCGTCAGAGGGCGCCTTAAACTTTATAGTAACCAACAACTATTTTTAACCGTTATTTTTTGTATCTAATAAAATGCTTGTAAAAGTTCAAACTTAAATTTTGTGCTCAAAATCTGCATCGTTGTGAGTAATCAAGCGGCCAAAAACTGAACTGCGTTCGAGGAGTGGGGAAGGTAACATTTCAACTCCTGAACGCAGTTCAGTTTGCGCTTTTTAACCCCTCCTATCGATTTAGATTTTGAACACAAAATTTAAGTCTAAACTTTTGCAAACATTTAATTAGATTTTTAAAAAAAAAAAGGTTAAAAATAATTGTTGGTTATTCTAAAGTTTACTCTACCCGCACTCTAACGGATTTTTTTAAATTTATCTTTAAAAATTATTTTCAAGGAAATATTGACATAAAGAATAATTTTAGCGAAAACCGACCAATTTTTCCGTTTTTTATAATCATTTGAAATTTGAACCTCCCCACCCCCATTGAACACAGTTCAGTTTGCGCTACTTTACCACTCCCAACGATTCAGATTTTCATCTCAAAATTTAAGTTTATGTCTAAGCTTCTAAAAAAATTATGAGATGCAAAAAATAACGGAAAAAAATAGTTATACGTTGCTCCAAAGTCTAAAGCGCCCTCTATCGGCATTTTTGAAATTTTATCTTTATAAATTAATTTCAAGATAATACTGACATAAAGAATAATTTTAGTGAAAATCGCTAATCGATTGACCAATTTTTCCGTTTTTTATAATCATTTGAAATTTGAACCTTCCCCCGCAATTCAGTTTGCGCTACTTAACCACTTCCAACGATTTAGATTTTGAGCTCAAAATTTAAGTTTATGTCTAAGCTTCTAAAAAAGTTTAATGAGATGCAAAAAATAATGGTAAAAACTAGTTTATCGTAACTCCAAAGTCTAAAGCGCCCTCTATCGACATTTTTTGAAATTTATCTTTATAATTTATTTTCAAGAAAATACTGACATAAAGAATAGTTTTAGTGAAAACCTCAAACGAATCGAACAATTTTTCGGTTTTTTATAATCATTTGAATTTTTGGACCCTACACTTTAATGGCGCATATCTTCTTTGGAAAACGTTTGGGATCCTTAGTTTTTTATTTAATATTGTTCATCATGATATGACAGACCAGCATGTTAAGTTTGTAAACGACCTTTTGGGACACCCTGTATATTCGTCACTAAACTTGATTAATCAAATTGACAGAACTTCATCGGTAATCATTAATAATAATCGGTAAATTTGATTAATATGCAACATTTATCAAATTCACCAAAAGACATGATATTTATTAATAATAACCGGTTATTATTAATAATTACCGAATTTACCAAATTAACCGAAGCATTAATATTATAATTATTGAAAAACTGGCTGCGTTGAATGTATTCTATTTTCTGTGTGGAGGTAGAATAAAGGAGTTAAAAATTAAACTATCGGAAAAGTTCTAAAAGTTAACGATGAACGCCTTATGTTTGTAAACTATACAAATTCATATTAAACACACATTTTCAAGTCTTAAATTTACAATTTTTATACGAAACGGACATTAGTCTTATAATATGATATTTTTTTGGAAGAGAAACGATGTGATAAAATACTTTTTGAAACATCTTAATTAAAATTTAATAATTAATATTAATGCCATTAGAATATTATTAGATACAAGTGCGAATGCCCGTCTTTGGACAGTCAGTAGAAATCGTGATTTCCCTTAAAATTTTATATAATTGATAAAAACATTATTCCGTAATCAGGCTGTTTTGTTTAAAAAACATAAAAAGTCAGCAAATTGAAATGTAGTTACCAACTATTTTACATTTGAAAATACATTCACCCTATTCAGTAGTATGAAATTAAAAATTATGCGATTTTAAAAAGTAATTAAGTTTGAAAAAAGATATATGGTTCATCAAAACAGTAAAAACAAGTTGAAAATTGCACGTGTAGCGTAGCAAATAAGGTGCGTTCGTACGATAACGAAGTTTTAAAAATATTACTCTCATACATCGATTTCATAAAATTATAAATAGTGAATTACAATTAAAACGCTCAGCAAACAATGTTCTCCCTATACTATTATGTAATGGAATATTTTTGTGTGGCCTTGTAAATCAATAACAAATTTTCTTTGCACCATAGATTATGTAAAATGTATATTATAATATGTACTTTATAATTGCATATAAATTTTATTAAGTTCGAATGAGTGTAACACCATTAAAATGCATTTGAAACATTTTTCCTCATTGATCGAAATGTAACGGAATACTTTTGATTGTCCCTGTAATTGATCTATGCATCCGATTTTCATAAGATTTGAAATAACTCGACAAAATTATGTAATTATGTATTTTAAATTTCAAACGTATAAAATACATTTAAAACTTTTTCCCCATTGATCGTAATGTAACTGAATACCTTTGATTGCCCCTATAATTGACCTATGCACCCGATTATCAAAAAATTTGAAATGACTCGACAAAATTATGTAATAATTATGTATTTTAAATTTCAATTGATTAAAATGCATTTGAAACTTTTTTCCCACATTGACCGTAATATAATGGAATACTTTTGATTGCCCCTGTAATTAATCTATTCATCCGATGTTCATAAAATTTGAAATGACTCGACAAAATTATGTAATTATTATGTATTTTAAATTTCAAACGATTCGGTTGGGTAGTTTTTGCGTTGTTATATGCGGACAGACAGAAGGACGGACAGACAGACGGACGGACTGAACGACCACTATAGGTGCTACGTATTTATATAATTACGAACGCACCTAAAAATGATTATTTGTTCATTAAAACAATCTTAAAATATGAATTTGGCATATGAAAACAGAGAAAATGTTGATCAAAGTTACCGTGAATAACTGCATTTAATTTATATCAAAATAGGAATTAAAAAAGCTTAAATTCTTTTATTACTTGCAATTCATCTAAATTAATTCTTACTTTTATGTCCTTTTTTACGATCTAAGATTTATGTCATGGGCAAAGCGAACAGAAAATACGATGACGTCAGTTATCATGTTAAATAGGAAGTATCTGATTAGGAATCTCCGAGATATATCTGTTATGTAGTGCAGCAGGAAAAACACACTTCAATATAGTGAGTGACTAATATCTCTTTAGAAGTTTCTCTAAATACTTTTTTTTATTATTTATTTAATGAATAATACTAATATACTTTTTCTTTAAGTGTGATTTGTTTGCATTAAAAATTCCACAACTGTTTGTACAATAAAATATTTATTTGTTCGATTTTTCTTTAATAAAAAAGGGAAAAAAGGGTTATTTGTTTTACATTAAAGTAGCTTCTATGCATCACCTATTGAAAAATAATAGAGAACATAGTAAAAAAAAAAATCTTTCTTTTTTTCTTTAAGGTTTGATTGTTTGCTTTAAAAATCCCACAATTGTTTGAATAATAAAATTATTCAAACGTTCGATTTTTCTCTCTTTATCTTTAATAAAAAATTAAAGGAAAATGGTGTTAGTTTTACATTAACATAACATCTACGTATTACCTATTGAAACATCCTAGAAAACACAGTCAAGAGACTTTTTTTTTCTTTCTTTTTTTTCTCACTAAGGTTTGTTTCTTTACTTTGAAAATCTCACAATTGTTTGAACAATAAAATTATAGTTCGATTTGCTTTTCTTTCTTTTCTTTAATAAAAAAGGAAAAGAAAAGGTAGTTTGTATTAAATTAACGTAACTTCTACGTATGGTGGTCTGGTGTAATAACGCCAAGTGCTAATATTATTCATAATTATTAAATAATCTGGTAAATGACACCCATGTGCTCTGCGCAGAAGGGTTTTGAGTTATATAAATCGCAAAAAAAAAAAAAAACAGCTTCAAGTTAATTTGTTATTTTTAGGTCTTATTGTTTTTACAAGCGACTAAAATTAACGCTTGATCTAAAATTTGCGAGATACGTTTGTGATGTGAAGACTATTTTTTTTTATCCGGAAATACTTTGTTAATTACATAAATTTGTAGTACATTTCATGGACTTTCAAAATGTTGTTGAAGATTTTGGATATCTTCTCGAGATAATTTGTAATTTAAAATGTACAGCGCAATAACTATAACGGGGTAATAACGCCAATCCTTGGCATTAATACCCCGGTTGATTCCCTATAGTGGCCGAGCTACATCCTAAATACTGATTCAAATAAACACATTTAAAACTGTGCAATGTTTCTAATAATTCTATTTAAGCTGTCCTTTTTAAGAAAAAAGAAGCCCATGGTCTGATATTCTTTTGCCTCATCCTTCCCCCCACACACACACACACCACACCTTTATTTTTCTTACACTTTCACAAAAAATTGAACATTTTCAATAGCTTAGAATGCAATTTGTCAATTTCTAAGTTTGTAGAGTTTGTATTTTTAGAATTGGGCAATCTACATGCAATTATTCCACTTATTTCATAGTTTTATTTGCATATGGTTGATTTTTGTCGTCCGATTATCTACGCTAATGGGATATAGGACCAGGGGGAGTGCCCTCCGTGGGGGTCTTTCTAAGGGAACCTAACCCGTATTTACGCAAGTTTCGAAGAAAACCACGGAAAACTCCGAACGGTTAGGCCGACAGCCGCGATTGGGTTCGAACCCAGCACCTGCCGTCTACCAGTTGAGAGGTCCGAACCTCTCGGCCACTGGTTTTTTTTGCATATATACTTTTTGTTTGCATGCATATTTCTTGACCAATGCAAATAGCATTGGTCAAGAAATCACGCATTACATTTTATGAATACATGTCTGTTAAATTATTTTTTTTATTTAGATAGTCAATGAGTTGCTGTATCAAATCATATATTTGTTTGAAAAATACAAACTAAATCTGAGCCGTGAAAATTGGTAGAACCTTAACTTGGCGTTATTACCCCAGGGTACCTTATTATCGATTCAGAAATTCTAGGGAATGTGTTCAAAGAATTTTTTCCTTTTTTTCCTTTTTTTTATTAGAGTTTATTTGTTTGCATTGAAAATCTCACAATTTTCTAAACATTGAAAAATTTTCATTTCTTCTTTCTCTCTTTAAGAAATGAAGAATTTTTTTTTTTTTTTACATTAATGTAATTACTATGTTTTTAAATATTCTAGGGAACGTATTCAAGGAAACTTTTTTATTCATTTCATTTTTTCATTAGAGTTAGTTTGTTTGCTTTGAAAATCCCACAATTTTCTAAACAATAAAAAAAAGTTCAATTTCCGCCTCCCTCCTCTCTTTCTTTAATAAATGAAGAAAAGAAAATGTTGTATATTTTACATTAACATAAATTATACCTATTTTCTATTAAAAAATCCTAGGGGACGTATTCAAAGAAACATTTTATATTTATTTCTTTTCTTCATTAAAATTTATTCTTTTGCTTTGACAATCCAGCAATTGTTTGAAAAAAAGGATATTCGTTCGCCTTTCTTCCTCCTTGGTTTCTTATTTTTTTTATTTTTTTTTTATTTTTTTTTTATTTATTTTTTTTTATAAAAAAAGGTTGTTTTTTTATATTAACATAACTTCTACATACTATCTATTGAAAAATAATAACGCAGTCAAAAAAAGTTTTTTTTTTCTTTTTCTTTAAAATATATTTATTTAATTTGAAAAAACCACAATTGTTTGAACAATAAAATTATCGTTCGATTTCTTTTTACCCTTTACTTTAATAAAAAGGGAAAAGAAAAGGTTGTTTGTTATACATAAATGTAACCTCAATAAAGTATTTAAAGAAAAATTCTACAGAACATGGTCAAAGAATATTTTTCTTTCCTTCTTTCTTTTTTTTTTCATTGGGGTTTATTTGTTAACTTTGAAAATCTCACAAATTTTTTTAGCAGTAAAATAATTGCTTGATTTTCTCTCTTTTTCTTTAATAAATAAAGAAAAGAAAATGTTATTTGGTTTACATTAACATAACTTCCACGTGTTATCTATTCAAAAATTCTAAGGAACGTATTCAAAAATAATTTCTACTCTTTTTTTTTTTTTTTTTTTTTTTTTTTTTAAGCTAAATTTACTTGTTTGTTTCGAATATCCTATAATTGTTTGAACAATAAGATGTTTAGTTTAATTTTGAAACACGATTATTCAATCGGTAAATTAATTATAACAGATGTAATTTTTCCATTTTTCATTTTTGGGTGAAAAAAGTTCGGGTCAGGATTCGAACCAGGGATGTATTGGCTGAAGTCGCCAATGCTCTACCAGCCAAAAAGATTTTTCTTTTTTCCCCCAAAAAATGAAAAATGGAAAAATTACATCTGTTATAATTAATTTACCGATAGAATAATCATGTTTCAAAATTAATCTAATGTAATTTCGTATGCAGCGATTTTCTGCAGTTCCATATATTGACCTTCGATTTATTCTGTGGAACTCATCCAGAGTATCAGACCAGATAAAGTGATCGTTGAGGTTAATTGGGTGAAATAGTCCTCCATTGTTCGTGTCCGGGATAGCTCAGTTGGTAGAGCATTGGCGGCTTCAGCCACTACATCTCTGGTTCGAATCCTGGCCCGGACTTTTTTCACCCAAAAATGGAAAAATTACATCTGTAATAAGATGATTGTTTATTCGTTTTTTCTTTTATGAAAAAGAGTTTTTTGTTTTTCATTAACGTAAATTGTAAGTATTATCAGTTCAAAAATTCTAGAGAACGAATTCAAAGAAAAAACGTATGAAATTACGATTTCTTGATACCTGTAAGATCTAAATGCTCTTTAAGAATGATTTCTAAGAAAATAGAAAATTAAAAAGATGAAAGGAATGAAAAATGTTCTAAATTATGGTTTAGTTAGAATTGACAAAGCTGTTAATTTGAAAAGCATAATAAAAATACCCCTCAAAAAAAAAAGAGAGAGAGAGAGAGAGAACGAAAGTATTAAAAAAAAATCGAAAAACTTTCAGCGATTTAAATTTAAGCCAGAGGAATTCCATGCAGCTAGTATTCAAATAGGAAAGCTTTATTGTTTATTGAATTAATAAAATATACAGGGTCTCAGATCAGATGTCCCCTGTTATGTTTTACTATTTCCCGCTCCCATTAAAGGATAATATGCTAAATGATTAATAACTCGGTCATTCCATACAAAATGAATAAAAAAATTTAAAAAAAAAAAATCGCGGTTTCATAGCAACCGATTTTATAAATTTTAGTAAGGAGATTCATTTCATATTCAAATAGAATTTTTTAAAATATTTTGACCAGAAATAAAATATTTTAGCACTGATTTACACATAAAAATTTGTGACATAAAATTATATGTGTGCAATCTTTCAAAGCTGCGAGTTTGAAGTTCCTTATATGGTAAACTACTTAGCACCAATTAAAAATATTTATCGTATTATAATCACTGGAAAATTATCTTCATATTTATTTAGTAGTAATAATTTATTACTACACCGTGATTAATCTTAAATTGGTTGCAGAAATAGAAAATTTGACAATTTTGAGAAAACTGAAAATGTGAAATTAATGCCTGATTTAGTGTTATATATGAAGATCGAATTGCTCAAGTTTGGAAATTGCCATTTATTTTCACCAACATCAAAATAACTTAAATCTTAAAAAAAAAAAAAAAAAAAAAAAAAAAAAAAATTAAGTAAAAAAATTAAATACAAAAATGTGACATTAACAATATTGCATACACGTAAAGATAAACCAGTTCATGATAAGTTTAAAAAAAATCAAGATTGCTTTTTGATTTCTCACAAACAGCAAGAGCAACAAAAAGGAATTAAAAAAGTATTTATTGCATTCTACTTCAAATTTACGCGATTTTTTTTACAATAATGCACACAATTTCAATGATAAAAAAATAGTGTTGCTATCTAAATTTCTGTAGGATTAATATATAATTTTTTTGTTCAACTAAATAATTTTTACTACTCTAATTTAAAATATTCTTGAGGCAAAAATAAACTGAAAGCAAGAATAAAAATTTCTATATTTATTACCGTAATTTCGGGTGTATAAGCCGCAGCTCAAACAATTCTTTTTTAACCCAGAATTTTTTAAGAAACAAATGTTACTACTTAGATCGACGTAAATATTTGTCTTCAATCGCTAAATAAGATTTCTGGGTCCAAAAAGAATTGTTTGATCCGCGGCTTATACACCCGAAATTACGGTATATGCACTTTTGTCTATAATGTCAAACAATTTTAAAATTTTAAGAGCTTTCCTCCGTGTTCAAACAAATGATATAAATATAGCATTTTGCCCTCAAAAATTTTTATTATTCATTTTTTCTTAGTAAGAAATAAAAAAGGCAAGAATAAAACTTTCTATATTTAAAACATATACCTATATCTGTAACGTCAAATAATTTTAAAATTTTAAGAACTTTCCTTCATGATCAAACAAGCTAAAGGAATATTGAATTTTATCCTCACAATTGATAATTTTTTTCTCATAAAAAAATAAAAAGACAATTATTGAATTATGACAATCTTTTATTTAATATTCATTCTTAATTATAAATATTTTTTAATATAGTCTTTTCATTCCTAAGATTATTAATCAAAATTTAAATTTCAAACATCAGTTTTTAATGGAAATTTTAATAATTAAATAATGAATCTTGAAATCAATTGTTTTGCATTTACTCCTAATTAAATATGACATATCCTGATTTCCATGAAAATTTGTGATAGGTCAGTCTCAACTGATTTGCTCATTTTGTATGGAATGGCTCAATTATTTTATGGCTGTCCATAAGTATGTCTATCGATATATAATTTTTTTTTTTTTTTTTTTTTTTTGACAAGAATTTTATAAAAATTATATCTTTTCGTTACATTTAATTTTCAAAATTCCCAGAAGTGTCTTTTCCTATTTATCACGTTACAGAATTGCTTATTGTTTTGAATCGCCTAATAAAAAGCTGCATTATTTATCATAATCAATTAATTTAACAATAATCAATTAATTTAACAATTAATATTTTCTGTCCTATTCTAATATTAGAATAATTTATTTTGCGATGATTATCTTGGAATTTAAAAATTATAATAATTGCAAAAATTTGCATGTCTGTAGGAGAAGTGTAAAAAAGAAATATTTTCTAAACTATAGAATTATTATTATTATTATTATTATTATTATTATTATTATTATTATTATTATTATCAGAATGAACATTAACTCTTTCATGCATACGGGTCTCATATGAGGACAGATAATTATTACATTATTAAGCAAAAAATCATTATTAAGCTATTTATGGAGACCTGATTAGTGAACAAATAATATGTAGCACGCAGCATAATAATAAAATTATTTTATAATGGTTTCCATTTATCGCAAAGAAAAATGTTTGTAAATAATGAAAAATAATGAAAAATAATTTATGCATGACAGAGTTAATCTATTAACTGAAATGATACAACTGACACAGTGAATTAATCTTGTTATCTTCCGGTCATAAAATAACTTGTAAAATAAAGGTAACCAACTTAAAAGTAAGGATCAACGAAAAAGTTTCTCAAATGTCAAGTTGATTAATTAAGTCTTGCGCCGCATTCAGTTAAATTTGTTTTGTAAATGTGCACAGTGAAAAAAAACTAAGTTTTTCTTTAAAAAAAATAATACTTTATTTAAATTTTTAAATCTTCGACAGAGTTCAAACTTTGCAATTCTAAAACTTTGCTTTTAAGAAACTATTGTATATCCCAAACGAAACTTCTTCTAAAGATAATAAATTAGTCAGGAAAAAAGACGAAATAGAAACAATGATATTATGCAGGAGAAAAAAGAGAAATGTGTTCATTAAATCAGCAGTGATAAATTATTTCTAATGTAAAGTGAAGCAAATAATTGTTTTCCAAATAAATAAAAAATAAAGTGTGCTATGCTCTAAGCTGTTTGTAGAAGCTCCTGTTTTAAACTTTTGTTTTTGTTTATTTATTTTTAATAAACATGAAAATGAAGTAGACAAAAAGAGTTAGACTTGTTTCTTTAATTTATAATATTAAAAGAATTTGAATAGTTTAAATAAATGACACTAAAATAATTTATGCATGATATTCGGTTGAACACACGTTGAAAATTTCAATTAACATATTAAATATTATAAGAATAAGATAACATGTTATGTTAGTGATTGCAAGAAATTGAAATGTAAATATTTCATTGACACTTTCACAGCATTTCTAACTTATGCGGAAGTTAAAAGTAAAAATATATTCTAAATTAAATAGATTTCAAATATTATGACAAATAAATGAATTTTAAAACAAACATACAAATTAACTAATAGAAAAATTAAAGATAATTTAATCTTAACTATTAAAAAATGCATACTTACAAAAATTTTAATTGGAAAAGATCCAGACGGAACAATTAAATGAAAAATCCACAGAACCTTTCCATTTACATAACTATAAAAACTTTAATTGAAATATCAATTGTTATAAATAAATAATTAAGGAAATGTGAGAACTTTTATATCAACAATTTTAAACAAATTAAAAATAATAAGAAAATAAAAAGTGTATTAATTTAATGTTAACCATTTAGAAAAATAGATAAATTATTAAAAGTTTTTAAAAGACAGAGGGAGAAATTAGAAGCTAAAATTCCACAGAGCATAATAAATGAAATTATTTTCAAAACATTTTAATTTCGTTAAAAAGAATAAATATATTAATAATTTTATGAAAGAAATTTTTAAAAAATAATAAAAGAGTTGAGATATAAAACAAAAACTAATAACTAAATAAAATGTCTGGCAAAACTTTTAATCACATATAAAACATTACATAATGGAATAATAAAAATTATAAACTAATAGTTTCATATCAACGATATAAAAAATGGAGAGAAGGGGTTGCGGATATAAATATTTTTAATCAATGGTTTTTAACTTTTTTCATTACAGCTGAGAGAGAAGTTAAAAAGTAAAATTTACAACACATTCTAAATAAAAAAATTGTTAAAAGCACACAGGCCGCTGACGCATTTATAAGAACTGCTTTAAGCTCCCTCCCTTACAAGTTTGAATGCTAGTTATTTCTGTTTACTTTAATGATAGAAATTTCGCGAATAACTTAATTGAAAACTAATATTAAAAAATTTCTGGTCTGAACGAAATTTTTGAATAAAAACCCTGCCAGATTCAGCAACACTGTTTGTGGCCTGCACTGTTAAATATATCATGAAAAATTTCTTCTATTTTTAAAAACTATCGATTTTTTTATCAATAATAACGCTCCATAGGCATTTTTAGATCGTTTTCATTGGTCAGAAGATAGAGAGCCTTTAAAATCAGAGGGGTTTTTTTCGATATTTTTTACACTGTATACATTGTTAAAAATTTTAAAAACATATCAATAAGTCACGGTAAAATGAATAACCTCCTCAGTCCTAAGGCACAATTTATGTGGCACTACAAAAAATTAGTTTAAAATTATTATAAAAAGTCTCCAAAGATGCAAGAGTCTACATATCGATTCTCCTAGTATGTACATATTTACTTAAAATGTCTAGATGCAATTTTATCAATTTGAAAAGTATTTAAATTAATTTAAAGGGTGTCTTTTAGTGTCACCTCCAGGCAACATAAGGACTTGGGGGGAATAAATAAATAAGTTAAAATGCGGGCATTATACTAGCAATCGGCATATCAGTATTATTTTATATTTTAACAGATTCCAAGACATCTAAGAAATTTTATGTGACTCTAAAACATCTGTTTTTAAGTTTTTCATTTTATAACAGATATATCTTCCGTATTTTTCTTTTTCTTTTTTTTATTCATCGAAACCACAACAAAGAGAGAAAAATACCACTTTTCACGAACAACGAACTTTAGTTGAAGATAAATTCTCTGTTTGAATCACTCTTCTGCAAAAAGCCGCCCCTTACCACGATGAGAATAGTTAAAGTACATGATGAAAGATGTAAAAAAATGTGAAAAGTCTCTTCAGTAGATATAATTTTTTTTTCAAATGAATACAATTCTGAATGTTTGGGGTTGTTGATATATAACTTTATCAAATTTTGTCAATTTTGGCCCTCTCCCATATGATATACATTATCATTCTTCCAAACAGCCTCCCCCCCCCCCTTCTCCTTCTAATGATATTGTTATTAGTATTTAAAATTTAATTTAATTTTTTCAATTTTTTGATTTACTTTTCTTGTTTGCAGTGATGTACAAATATAGTTATACATTTATTATTCACACACTTTACTTATTTTAATGACGAGAAGAAGTTAATAAGATTTCATTATTATAGTAAATAACGTTATATGAAAGAACACTTTAAAGAAATATTTATTTAAAATTATTAAATAATTTATTTTTGTTACATAATGCTCTTTTTTACTATTAAGAATAACAAATGCAATTTCGAACCTAGCCTAGTTTCTCTAACAACAGATTGTATGTGCATATGACAGAAGAATAGAATGGTGAACGTTGGAACATTTTGAGATGACAGGATTTTCTAATCATTCATTGGTTTTAATAATAACTTTGTTTTTTCATAAAAACAGATACCTAATTAAAAAGAAAAAAAGATAACAGATGTGAAGAAAAAGTTATCAGAAAAGGAAAGTTTTGGTTGGATTAAAAATGATAAAGATATCAAAGTACAACAGTCCTTCTCCTAGAGATAACTTATGATTTCAAGTGCCAGACCACTCCTCCCCTCTAAAGTGATAACAGGCCCTAGGTTGTGTACATTCTCTTTTACATATTTTCTTTCTGTGGCTTTTAAACTTTTGACTTTTTTATGGGATGCTTTTAAAAAATAAATGTAAATTGTTCCATAAAAAAATGTAGATTTTTTATTGCAGATAAAAGAAAGTTTTGACCATAACATTTTCTTTTTCAAGCATCAACTTTATGAAAATATTTGTGATTATAATTAAATTGACCAAAAATACTTACCATATGCTGTTAAAAAAATTGCATATTA
The DNA here is from genome assembly GCA_964019185.1 of Maratus speculifer. Classification (NCBI taxonomy): domain Eukaryota; kingdom Metazoa; phylum Arthropoda; class Arachnida; order Araneae; family Salticidae; genus Maratus; species Maratus speculifer. The sequence goes on from OZ025294.1 coordinate 353,544,671, forward strand.
TAACTTAGATAAAGGTACAGATAGTTTAACGCTTTCGAGTCTAGTGTACAATTAATAGTACTTGTCTTTTAATGGAATGTTATTTTGTTTCAAGAAATAATTTTGCTATCATTTACATGTAGTAACGTTAGTATATGTCTCTGTATTTACTATATGACTTGATTTATGTTTAGGTATTTAGTAATAATAATAATTATTATTATTTGCTTAATTCCCTTTTGCCGTTTGCGATTCTTTTATTTTAAACATATATTTCACTCATATTTCACATATATATTTTGCATATATTCCACATATATTTCGCATATATTTTAAACATACATTTCAGAAGTTTAAAATAAAAGTTACTTTCTTGAAAGAACCCAGTGTAATAAAGCGCAAAAAGTATTAGAAAATTCTATTTAAGTTAAATCTTATTGTAATATAATACTTTCTACATTTCATCTCCAAAAATTCTTCCTTAGCCTATGGTCATATGAATATTAAATGAATCTTACGAAAACAACAACATTCATTATCTTTAAAACAATGAAATATTCATTAAATACTAATTGATCTATTTGGATAGCTAGTGTTAATGTTATTAACGTAAAAGTAATTTTTTCTAAAAATCGAAAAAAAAAATCGGACCAGAAAAGATTAAAGTATAAAACTATGATAAAATATTATTCAAAAATCTCTTCACATTTGCGGATATTTAACATTCGCGAGTTTTGATTATTCGTGAAACAAAAAATTTTGAACATTTCAACATTCACGAATATTTAGCTATTTTTTATATAGAATAATTCTTAACAAAGTAAACTAGCTTTGTTTTACTATTTCCATAAATTATTTGACACAGATCAGTTGTATTGTACTGGAAGCCTAAGTTCCAAGGATTTCAATCCTTGTATTGAGGCAAAATATAAACAAGTAACTCCGAGAAACCCGAAACGTGACTTAATGCACTCATTGCCATAAGAATTTGCTCACCAAGAAATAATTGTGGATCGTAACGAAACTTGGCATGAAGGTATATATCAGCGAGATATGCAAATGATTAGAAATGCAGAGTGATTGCGTATTGCAATATCAGCAGCTGTCAGAGCTAGAGAGGCGAAGAATCATCGGGATGATGGAAGCTGGATGTTACGCTCGACGAGTAACTTGTCAAGTAGGCCGTTCTGATTTTACTGTGAGGAGGTGTTGGGACCAGTGGACTGAAGAGACGTCATTTACATGGCGACCAAGCTCAGGACGCCCTCGGCAGACCAGTAGTTCAGAAGACTGTTACATCATGCGAAATTCGTAGAGCCAAATGCCTCATTTGCCGCTATCCAAACACAGGCGGCACCTTCACTCCGGACCCCTGTGTCTTTCCGAACCATCGCAAGGCGCCTGGCTGAAGGACATCTGGTATCGCGGCGCCCATTACGTGTGCTTCCAATGACACCCACCCACCGTCGCCTGCGTTTGGAGTGGTGTCGCGCACGACGGGATAGGACACCAATGGAATGGAAGTAGGTCGTCTTCAGCGACGATTATAGATACAATTTGAGCAGCGATGACAATCGTGTTCTTGTGTTGAGGCACAGTGGTGCACGACTCAATCCTGCCTTCCCTTTGCAGCGAAACACAGCTCCCAAAGCTTGTGTGGTGGTATGAAGGCCCATAGCTTACGATACACGGTCACCCCTAATATTGATCCGTGGCATAATGACAACCCAGCGGTACTTCCAGGACATCCTTCAGTCACATATGTTGCCACTCTTGGCGGGGATCCTAGTTTCCTAGGAGCCATTTTTCAGCAAGACAATCCTCGGGCGCACACACCAGTGATTCACAAGCCTGTCTTCGCCACATTATCACCCTTCCCTGGCTTGCTCGATTCCCCCGATTTGTCTCCATTCGAGCATATCTGGGATAATTTGGGACGGCAAGTTGGATACCCTGCGAGTTTAATTGAACTCTAGGCGCATTTGCAGCAACTGTAGAACAAGATTGAGAAACACCGAAAAAACTGGCGATAAATATATATCAATAAACATAAAAACTTTGTAAAATCACCATAAAAGAAAAATTATACAGGACGCGTTTCGAAATGGAAATTGCATGGAAATTACTTTTGTAGTTTATTATTATTACTATAATTATTTTTAGTTTTTATTAATTTTTTTTTTTCATTTTTATTTATTTATTTATTTTTATTTTATTTTATTTTATTTTATTTATTTTTCAATTGTTTTCTTTATCTTTCATTAGTTTTTCTCTGCCACCTGGTTTTTTAGCCAGCGCCACCTGGGGCACTCTTTGTAATCTCCTCCCTCCTTCTTTGAGTTTATCTTGACTTTTCTCTTTCCCTTTGGCTCTGACAAGCAGCGCCACCTGTCGCACTCTGTGTAATCTCCTCCCTCTTTATTTCACTGTTATTTCCACTCTGTCCGTTGTGACACGTGTTTGGACCAGCTGAAGACGAGCGGTAATTTTGCAGCTCGAAACGCGTCCTGTATAATTTTTCTTTTATGGTGATTTTACAAAGTTTTTATGTTTATTGTAGAACAAGATGTCTCAGGACATCATACGTAACTTTGTAAGCCGCAATGCCCGCTCATATCGCATCGTGCATTCGTGCTTGAGAGGGTCCAACAGAGTACTAAAATGTACGTTCGTTTGTACTTTTTTCTGCTATAAAGGATCCTTTTTCTTTGGTTTTCTAATTACTTATTCATATCATAATAGTATTTACATGTGTAAAATTTCGTTTCATTTGGAAGTCTTTTTCTTGGTGCGCAAATTTTTATGGCAATGAGTGTACTATTTGAGGAACATAGAAGTCAAGAGGTATAAGTGGCAAAATTTTAAAAAATTGAGCTAAATGGCACAGATCACATGGAAATATGCTTCTTTCTTTACAGGTAAAGAAATATAAGGGATTTTCTAGTTATGTGCTGTTTTCTACAGATAAACCACTTTTGCCGAATAATAATGAATATTGTGCTGTCATGTATCTAATGTGTAATTTTATTTAAATTATACATTTAAATAAAATTGTACTCTACTTTTTGTACTCTACTAAGGCAATTTCCTATTTCATTTCAGTCAATTATTATTGATGCTCAAATTAAATATCAACTATCTTTCTACTCGATTTACTCCAAATCGAATTTTATCACTTATACCCCTTGACTACTGAGGTCCTCATGGATAAAACTTCCTAAATTTTCTAAAATTCAAAAATTTTATTGCAAGAGAATATTTTTCTGTAAAGCTTGTGTAGGTTGAGTTCGACAACTTTTTGTTGAAAAAGCAACATATTGCGATTCTTAATTGTTGAGAAGGCTTAACTTTTAAAGAGAAATCGAGATCACAACCTTTCATTACATGAAAATTCATAAACAAAAGATATGTTCTTCCAAGCAATCCATATCAATAAATTTTTCAGCCATCCATTAGCAACTAAACTTTGTACAATATATTTTTAATTATTCATATGTACAGGGTGTTTCACAAAGGACCCCTGACTTTAAAAATCTATAACTCGGAAACGGTGATAGATATAAACATGAAACCAGTGGTGCGTTTATTAAAAAAATCGCAAGAATCTTATACATAAATCAGAAAATTTAGTTAAAAATAGCGCTAATAGTGGTTTATTATTATTTACTAAATCTTCTGATTTATATATAAGATACTTACAATTTTTTTAATAAACTCACCACTGGTTTCATGTTTCTATCTAATATATCAAAATAGGAATTAAAAAAGCTTAAATTCTTTTATTACTTGCAATTCATCTAAATTAATTCTTACTTTTATGTCCTTTTTTACGATCTAAGATTTATGTCATGGGCAAAGCGAACAGAAAATACGATGACGTCAGTTATCATGTTAAATAGGAAGTATCTGATTAGGAATCTCCGAGATATATCTGTTATGTAGTGCAGCAGGAAAAACACACTTCAATATAGTGAGTGACTAATATCTCTTTAGAAGTTTCTCTAAATACTTTTTTTTATTATTTATTTAATGAATAATACTAATATACTTTTTCTTTAAGTGTGATTTGTTTGCATTAAAAATTCCACAACTGTTTGTACAATAAAATATTTATTTGTTCGATTTTTCTTTAATAAAAAAGGGAAAAAAGGGTTATTTGTTTTACATTAAAGTAGCTTCTATGCATCACCTATTGAAAAATAATAGAGAACATAGTAAAAAAAAAAATCTTTCTTTTTTTCTTTAAGGTTTGATTGTTTGCTTTAAAAATCCCACAATTGTTTGAATAATAAAATTATTCAAACGTTCGATTTTTCTCTCTTTATCTTTAATAAAAAATTAAAGGAAAATGGTGTTAGTTTTACATTAACATAACATCTACGTATTACCTATTGAAACATCCTAGAAAACACAGTCAAGAGACTTTTTTTTTCTTTCTTTTTTTTCTCACTAAGGTTTGTTTCTTTACTTTGAAAATCTCACAATTGTTTGAACAATAAAATTATAGTTCGATTTGCTTTTCTTTCTTTTCTTTAATAAAAAAGGAAAAGAAAAGGTAGTTTGTATTAAATTAACGTAACTTCTACGTATGGTGGTCTGGTGTAATAACGCCAAGTGCTAATATTATTCATAATTATTAAATAATCTGGTAAATGACACCCATGTGCTCTGCGCAGAAGGGTTTTGAGTTATATAAATCGCAAAAAAAAAAAAAAAAAAACAGCTTCAAGTTAATTTGTTATTTTTAGGTCTTATTGTTTTTACAAGCGACTAAAATTAACGCTTGATCTAAAATTTGCGAGATACGTTTGTGATGTGAAGACTATTTTTTTTTATCCGGAAATACTTTGTTAATTACATAAATTTGTAGTACATTTCATGGACTTTCAAAATGTTGTTGAAGATTTTGGATATCTTCTCGAGATAATTTGTAATTTAAAATGTACAGCGCAATAACTATAACGGGGTAATAACGCCAATCCTTGGCATTAATACCCCGGTTGATTCCCTATAGTGGCCGAGCTACATCCTAAATACTGATTCAAATAAACACAGTTAAAACTGTGCAATGTTTCTAATAATTCTATTTAAGCTGTCCTTTTTAAGAAAAAAGAAGCCCATGGTCTGATATTCTTTTGCCTCATCCTTCCCCCCACACACACACACACCACACCTTTATTTTTCTTACACTTTCACAAAAAATTGAACATTTTCAATAGCTTAGAATGCAATTTGTCAATTTCTAAGTTTGTAGAGTTTGTATTTTTAGAATTGGGCAATCTACATGCAATTATTCCACTTATTTCATAGTTTTATTTGCATATGGTTGATTTTTGTCGTCCGATTATCTACGCTAATGGGATATAGGACCAGGGGGAGTGCCCTCCGTGGGGGTCTTTCTAAGGGAACCTAACCCGTATTTACGCAAGTTTCGAAGAAAACCACGGAAAACTCCGAACGGTTAGGCCGACAGCCGCGATTGGGTTCGAACCCAGCACCTGCCGTCTACCAGTTGAGAGGTCCGAACCTCTCGGCCACTGGTTTTTTTTTGCATATATATTTTTTGTTTGCATGCATATTTCTTGACCAATGCAAATAGCATTGGTCAAGAAATCACGCATTACATTTTATGAATACATGTCTGTTAAATTATTTTTTTTATTTAGATAGTCAATGAGTTGCTGTATCAAATCATATATTTGTTTGAAAAATACAAACTAAATCTGAGCCGTGAAAATTGGTAGAACCTTAACTTGGCGTTATTACCCCAGGGTACCTTATTATCGATTCAGAAATTCTAGGGAATGTGTTCAAAGAATTTTTTCCTTTTTTTCCTTTTTTTTATTAGAGTTTATTTGTTTGCATTGAAAATCTCACAATTTTCTAAACATTGAAAAATTTTCATTTCTTCTTTCTCTCTTTAAGAAATGAAGAATTTTTTTTTTTTTTTTTACATTAATGTAATTACTATGTTTTTAAATATTCTAGGGAACGTATTCAAGGAAACTTTTTTATTCATTTCATTTTTTCATTAGAGTTAGTTTGTTTGCTTTGAAAATCCCACAATTTTCTAAACAATAAAAAAAAGTTCAATTTCCGCCTCCCTCCTCTCTTTCTTTAATAAATGAAGAAAAGAAAATGTTGTATATTTTACATTAACATAAATTATACCTATTTTCTATTAAAAAATCCTAGGGGACGTATTCAAAGAAACATTTTATATTTATTTCTTTTCTTCATTAAAATTTATTCTTTTGCTTTGACAATCCAGCAATTGTTTGAAAAAAAGGATATTCGTTCGCCTTTCTTCCTCCTTGGTTTCTTATTTTTTTTTTTTTTTTTTTTTTTTTTTTTTTTTATAAAAAAAGGTTGTTTTTTTATATTAACATAACTTCTACATAATATCTATTGAAAAATAATAACGCAGTCAAAAAAAGTTTTTTTTTTCTTTTTCTTTAAAATATATTTATTTAATTTGAAAAAACCACAATTGTTTGAACAATAAAATTATCGTTCGATTTCTTTTTACCCTTTACTTTAATAAAAAGGGAAAAGAAAAGGTTGTTTGTTATACATAAATGTAACCTCAACAAAGTATTTAAAGAAAAATTCTACAGAACATGGTCAAAGAATATTTTTCTTTCCTTCTTTCTTTTTTTTTTCATTGGGGTTTATTTGTTAACTTTGAAAATCTCACAAATTTTTTTAGCAGTAAAATAATTGCTTAATTTTCTCTCTTTTTCTTTAATAAATAAAGAAAAGAAAATGTTATTTGGTTTACATTAACATAACTTCCACGTGTTATCTATTCAAAAATTCTAAGGAACGTATTCAAAAATAATTTCTACTCTTTTTTTTTTTTTTTTTTTTTTTTTTTTTTTTTTTAAGCTAAATTTACTTGTTTGTTTCGAATATCCTATAATTGTTTGAACAATAAGATGTTTAGTTTAATTTTGAAACACGATTATTCAATCGGTAAATTAATTATAACAGATGTAATTTTTCCATTTTTCATTTTTGGGTGAAAAAAGTTCGGGCCAGGATTCGAACCAGGGATGTATTGGCTGAAGTCGCCAATGCTCTACCAGCCAAAAAGATTTTTCTTTTTTCCCCCAAAAAATGAAAAATGGAAAAATTACATCTGTTATAATTAATTTACCGATAGAATAATCATGTTTCAAAATTAATCTAATGTAATTTCGTATGCAGCGATTTTCTGCAGTTCCATATATTGACCTTCGATTTATTCTGTGGAACTCATCCAGAGTATCAGACCAGATAAAGTGATCGTTGAGGTTAATTGGGTGAAATAGTCCTCCATTGTTCGTGTCCGGGATAGCTCAGTTGGTAGAGCATTGGCGGCTTCAGCCACTACATCTCTGGTTCGAATCCTGGCCCGGACTTTTTTCACCCAAAAATGGAAAAATTACATCTGTAATAAGATGATTGTTTATTCGTTTTTTCTTTTATGAAAAAGAGTTTTTTGTTTTTCATTAACGTAAATTGTAAGTATTATCAGTTCAAAAATTCTAGAGAACGAATTCAAAGAAAAAACGTATGAAATTACGATTTCTTGATACCTGTAAGATCTAAATGCTCTTTAAGAATGATTTCTAAGAAAATAGAAAATTAAAAAGATGAAAGGAATGAAAAATGTTCTAAATTATGGTTTAGTTAGAATTGACAAAGCTGTTAATTTGAAAAGCATAATAAAAATACCCCTCAAAAAAAAAAGAGAGAGAGAGAGAGAGAACGAAAGTATTAAAAAAAATCGAAAAACTTTCAGCGATTTAAATTTAAGCCAGAGGAATTCCATGCAGCTAGTATTCAAATAGGAAAGCTTTATTGTTTATTGAATTAATAAAATATACAGGGTCTCAGATCAGATGTCCCCTGTTATGTTTTACTATTTCCCGCTCCCATTAAAGGATAATATGCTAAATGATTAATAACTCGGTCATTCCATACAAAATGAATAAAAAAATTTAAAAAAAAAATCGCGGTTTCATAGCAACCGATTTTATAAATTTTAGTAAGGAGATTCATTTCATATTCAAATAGAATTTTTTAAAATATTTTGACCAGAAATAAAATATTTTAGCACTGATTTACACATAAAAATTTGTGACATAAAATTATATGTGTGCAATCTTTCAAAGCTGCGAGTTTGAATTTCCTTATATGGAAAACTACTTAGCACCAATTAAAAATATTTATCGTATTATAATCACTGGAAAATTATCTTCATATTTATTTAGTAGTAATAATTTATAACACCGTGATTAATCTTAAATTGGTTGCAGAAATAGAAAATTTGACAATTTTGAGAAAACTGAAAATGTGAAATTAATGCCTGATTTAGTGTTATATATGAAGATCGAATTGCTCAAGTTTGGAAATTGCCATTTATTTTCACCAACATCAAAATAACTTAAATCTTAAAAAAAAAAAAAAAAAAATTAAGTAAAAAATTAAATACAAAAAAGTGACATTAACAATATTGCATACACGTAAAGATAAACCAGTTCATGATAAGTTTAAAAAAAATCAAGATTGCTTTTTGATTTCTCACAAACAGCAAGAGCAACAAAAAGGAATTAAAAAAGTATTTATTGCATTCTACTTCAAATTTACGCGATTTTTTTTACAATAATGCACACAATTTCAATGATAAAAAAATAGTGTTGCTATCTAAATTTCTGTAGGATTAATATATAATTTTTTTGTTCAACTAAATAATTTTTACTACTCTAATTTAAAATATTCTTGAGGCAAAAATAAACTGAAAGCAAGAATAAAAATTTCTATATTTATTACCGTAATTTCGGGTGTATAAGCCGCAGCTCAAACAATTCTTTTTTAACCCAGAATTTTTTAAGAAACAAATGTTACTACTTAGATCGACGTAAATATTTGTCTTCAATCGCTAAATAAGATTTCTGGGTCCAAAAAGAATTGTTTGATCCGCGGCTTATACACCCGAAATTACGGTATATGCACTTTTGTCTATAATGTCAAACAATTTTAAAATTTTAAGAGCTTTCCTCCGTGTTCAAACAAATGATATAAATATAGCATTTTGCCCTCAAAAATTTTTATTATTCATTTTTTCTTAGTAAGAAATAAAAAAGGCAAGAATAAAACTTTCTATATTTAAAACATATACCTATATCTGTAACGTCAAATAATTTTAAAATTTTAAGAACTTTCCTTCATGATCAAACAAGCTAAAGGAATATTGAATTTTATCCTCACAATTGATAATTTTTTTCTCATAAAAAAATAAAAAGACAATTATTGAATTATGACAATCTTTTATTTAATATTCATTCTTAATTATAAATATTTTTTAATATAGTCTTTTCATTCCTAAGATTATTAATCAAAATTTAAATTTCAAACATCAGTTTTTAATGGAAATTTTAATAATTAAATAATGAATCTTGAAATCAATTGTTTTGCATTTACTCCTAATTAAATATGACATATCCTGATTTCCATGAAAATTTGTGATAGGTCAGTCTCAACTGATTTGCTCATTTTGTATGGAATGGCTCAATTATTTTATGGCTGTCCATAAGTATGTCTATCGATATATAATTTTTTTTTTTTTTTTTTTTTTTTTTGACAAGAATTTTATAAAAATTATATCTTTTCGTTACATTTAATTTTCAAAATTCCCAGAAGTGTCTTTTCCTATTTATCACGTTACAGAATTGCTTATTGTTTTGAATCGCCTAATAAAAAGCTGCATTATTTATCATAATCAATTAATTTAACAATAATCAATTAATTTAACAATTAATATTTTCTGTCCTATTCTAATATTAGAATAATTTATTTTGCGATGATTATCTTGGAATTTAAAAATTATAATAATTGCAAAAATTTGCATGTCTGTAGGAGAAGTGTAAAAAAGAAATATTTTCTAAACTATAGAATTATTATTATTATTATTATTATTATTATTATTATTATTATTATTATTATTATCAGAATGAACATTAACTCTTTCATGCATACGGGTATCATATGAGGACAGATAATTATTACATTATTAAGCAAAAAATCATTATTAAGCTATTTATGGAGACCTGATTAGTGAACAAATAATATGTAGCACGCAGCATAATAATAAAATTATTTTATAATGGTTTCCATTTATCGCAAAGAAAAATGTTTGTAAATAATGAAAAATAATGAAAAATAATTTATGCATGACAGAGTTAATCTATTAACTGAAATGATACAACTGACACAGTGAATTAATCTTGTTATCTTCCGGTCATAAAATAACTTGTAAAATAAAGGTAACCAACTTAAAAGTAAGGATCAACGAAAAAGTTTCTCAAATGTCAAGTTGATTAATTAAGTCTTGCGCCGCATTCAGTTAAATTTGTTTTGTAAATGTGCACAGTGAAAAAAAACTAAGTTTTTCTTTAAAAAAAATAATACTTTATTTAAATTTTTAAATCTTCGACAGAGTTCAAACTTTGCAATTCTAAAACTTTGCTTTTAAGAAACTATTGTATATCCCAAACGAAACTTCTTCTAAAGATAATAAATTAGTCAGGAAAAAAGACGAAATAGAAACAATGATATTATGCAGGAGAAAAAAGAGAAATGTGTTCATTAAATCAGCAGTGATAAATTATTTCTAATGTAAAGTGAAGCAAATAATTGTTTTCCAAATAAATAAAAAATAAAGTGTGCTATGCTCTAAGCTGTTTGTAGAAGCTCCTGTTTTAAACTTTTGTTTTTGTTTATTTATTTTTAATAAACATGAAAATGAAGTAGACAAAAAGAGTTAGACTTGTTTCTTTAATTTATAATATTAAAAGAATTTGAATAGTTTAAATAAATGACACTAAAATAATTTATGCATGATATTCGGTTGAACACACGTTGAAAATTTCAATTAACATATTAAATATTATAAGAATAAGATAACATGTTATGTTAGTGATTGCAAGAAATTGAAATGTAAATATTTCATTGACACTTTCACAGCATTTCTAACTTATGCGGAAGTTAAAAGTAAAAATATATTCTAAATTAAATAGATTTCAAATATTATGACAAATAAATGAATTTTAAAACAAACATACAAATTAACTAATAGAAAAATTAAAGATAATTTAATCTTAACTATTAAAAAATGCATACTTACAAAAATTTTAATTGGAAAAGATCCAGACGGAACAATTAAATGAAAAATCCACAGAACCTTTCCATTTACATAACTATAAAAACTTTAATTGAAATATCAATTGTTATAAATAAATAATTAAGGAAATGTGAGAACTTTTATATCAACAATTTTAAACAAATTAAAAATAATAAGAAAATAAAAAGTGTATTAATTTAATGTTAACCATTTAGAAAAATAGATAAATTATTAAAAGTTTTTAAAAGACAGAGGGAGAAATTAGAAGCTAAAATTCCACAGAGCATAATAAATGAAATTATTTTCAAAACATTTTAATTTCGTTAAAAAGAATAAATATATTAATAATTTTATGAAAGAAATTTTTAAAAAATAATAAAAGAGTTGAGATATAAAACAAAAACTAATAACTAAATAAAATGTCTGGCAAAACTTTTAATCACATATAAAACATTACATAATGGAATAATAAAAATTATAAACTAATAGTTTCATATCAACGATATAAAAAATGGAGAGAAGGGGTTGCGGATATAAATATTTTTAATCAATGGTTTTTAACTTTTTTCATTACAGCTGAGAGAGAAGTTAAAAAGTAAAATTTACAACACATTCTAAATAAAAAAATTGTTAAAAGCACACAGGCCGCTGACGCATTTATAAGAACTGCTTTAAGCTCCCTCCCTTACAAGTTTGAATGCTAGTTATTTCTGTTTACTTTAATGATAGAAATTTCGCGAATAACTTAATTGAAAACTAATATTAAAAAATTTCTGGTCTGAACGAAATTTTTGAATAAAAACCCTGCCAGATTCAGCAACACTGTTTGTGGCCTGCACTGTTAAATATATCATGAAAAATTTCTTCTATTTTTAAAAACTATCGATTTTTTTATCAATAATAACGCTCCATAGGCATTTTTAGATCGTTTTCATTGGTCAGAAGATAGAGAGCCTTTAAAATCAGAGGGGTTTTTTTCGATATTTTTTACACTGTATACATTGTTAAAAATTTTAAAAACATATCAATAAGTCACGGTAAAATGAATAACCTCCTCAGTCCTAAGGCACAATTTATGTGGCACTACAAAAAATTAGTTTAAAATTATTATAAAAAGTCTCCAAAGATGCAAGAGTCTACATATCGATTCTCCTAGTATGTACATATTTACTTAAAATGTCTAGATGCAATTTTATCAATTTGAAAAGTATTTAAATTAATTTAAAGGGTGTCTTTTAGTGTCACCTCCAGGCAACATAAGGACTTGGGGGGAATAAATAAATAAGTTAAAATGCGGACATTATACTAGCAATCGGCATATCAGTATTATTTTATATTTTAACAGATTCCAAGACATCTAAGAAATTTTATGTGACTCTAAAACATCTGTTTTTAAGTTTTTCATTTTATAACAGATATATCTTCCGTATTTTTCTTTTTCTTTTTTTTATTCATCGAAACCACAACAAAGAGAGAAAAATACCACTTTTCACGAACAACGAACTTTAGTTGAAGATAAATTCTCTGTTTGAATCACTCTTCTGCAAAAAGCCGCCCCTTACCACGATGAGAATAGTTAAAGTACATGATGAAAGATGTAAAAAAATGTGAAAAGTCTCTTCAGTAGATATAATTTTTTTTTCAAATGAATACAATTCTGAATGTTTGGGGTTGTTGATATATAACTTTATCAAATTTTGTCAATTTTGGCCCTCTCCCATATGATATACATTATCATTCTTCCAAACAGCCTCCCCCCCCCCTTCTCCTTCTAATGATATTGTTATTAGTATTTAAAATTTAATTTAATTTTTTCAATTTTTTGATTTACTTTTCTTGTTTGCAGTGATGTACAAATATAGTTATACATTTATTATTCACACACTTTACTTATTTTAATGACGAGAAGAAGTTAATAAGATTTCATTATTATAGTAAATAACGTTATATGAAAGAACACTTTAAAGAAATATTTATTTAAAATTATTAAATAATTTATTTTTGTTACATAATGCTCTTTTTTACTATTAAGAATAACAAATGCAATTTCGAACCTAGCCTAGTTTCTCTAACAACAGATTGTATGTGCATATGACAGAAGAATAGAATGGTGAACGTTGGAACATTTTGAGATGACAGGATTTTCTAATCATTCATTGGTTTTAATAATAACTTTGTTTTTTCATAAAAACAGATACCTAATTAAAAAGAAAAAAAGATAACAGATGTGAAGAAAAAGTTATCAGAAAAGGAAAGTTTTGGTTGGATTAAAAATGATAAAGATATCAAAGTACAACAGTCCTTCTCCTAGAGATAACTTATGATTTCAAGTGCCAGACCACTCCTCCCCTCTAAAGTGATAACAGGCCCTAGGTTGTGTACATTCTCTTTTACATATTTTCTTTCTGTGGCTTTTAAACTTTTGACTTTTTTATGGGATGCTTTTAAAAAATAAATGTAAATTGTTCCATAAAAAAATGTAGATTTTTTATTGCAGATAAAAGAAAGTTTTGACCATAACATTTTCTTTTTCAAGCATCAACTTTATGAAAATATTTGTGATTATAATTAAATTGACCAAAAATACTTACCATATGCTGTTAAAAAAATTGCATATTATAACTTAGATAAAGGTACAGATAATTTAACGCTTTCGAGTCTAGTGTACAATTAATAGTACTTGTCTTTTAATGGAATGTTATTTTGTTTCAAGAAATAATTTTGCTATCATTTACATGTAGTAACGTTAGTATATGTCTCTGTATTTACTATATGACTTGATTTATGTTTAGGTATTTAGTAATAATAATAATTATTATTATTTGCTTAATTCCCTTTTGCCGTTTGCGATTCTTTTATTTTAAACATATATTTCACTCATATTTCACATATATATTTTGCATATATTCCACATATATTTCGCATATATTTTAAACATACATTTCAGAAGTTTAAAATAAAAGTTACTTTCTTGAAAGAACCCAGTGTAATAAAGCGCAAAAAGTATTAGAAAATTCTATTTAAGTTAAATCTTATTGTAATATAATACTTTCTACATTTCATCTCCAAAAATTCTTCCTTAGCCTATGGTCATATGAATATTAAATGAATCTTACGAAAACAACAACATTCATTATCTTTAAAACAATGAAATATTCATTAAATACTAATTGATCTATTTGGATAGCTAGTGTTAATGTTATTAACGTAAAAGTAATTTTTTCTAAAAATCGAAAAAAAAAATCGGACCAGAAAAGATTAAAGTATAAAACTATGATAAAATATTATTCAAAAATCTCTTCACATTTGCGGATATTTAACATTCGCGAGTTTTGATTATTCGTGAAACAAAAAATTTTGAACATTTCAACATTCACGAATATTTAGCTATTTTTTATATAGAATAATTCTTAACAAAGTAAACTAGCTTTGTTTTACTATTTCCATAAATTATTTGACACAGATCAGTTGTATTGTACTGGAAGCCTAAGTTCCAAGGATTTCAATCCTTGTATTGAGGCAAAATATAAACAAGTAACTCCGAGAAACCCGAAACGTGACTTAATGCACTCATTGCCATAAGAATTTGCTCACCAAGAAATAATTGTGGATCGTAACGAAACTTGGCATGAAGGTATATATCAGCGAGATATGCAAATGATTAGAAATGCAGAGTGATTGCGTATTGCAATATCAGCAGCTGTCAGAGCTAGAGAGGCGAAGAATCATCGGGATGATGGAAGCTGGATGTTACGCTCGACGAGTAACTTGTCAAGTAGGCCGTTCTGATTTTACTGTGAGGAGGTGTTGGGACCAGTGGACTGAAGAGACGTCATTTACATGGCGACCAAGCTCAGGACGCCCTCGGCAGACCAGTAGTTCAGAAGACTGTTACATCATGCGAAATTCGTAGAGCCAAATGCCTCATTTGCCGCTATCCAAACACAGGCGGCACCTTCACTCCGGACCCCTGTGTCTTTCCGAACCATCGCAAGGCGCCTGGCTGAAGGACATCTGGTATCGCGGCGCCCATTACGTGTGCTTCCAATGACACCCACCCACCGTCGCCTGCGTTTGGAGTGGTGTCGCGCACGACGGGATAGGACACCAATGGAATGGAAGTAGGTCGTCTTCAGCGACGATTATAGATACAATTTGAGCAGCGATGACAATCGTGTTCTTGTGTTGAGGCACAGTGGTGCACGACTCAATCCTGCCTTCCCTTTGCAGCGAAACACAGCTCCCAAAGCTTGTGTGGTGGTATGAAGGCCCATAGCTTACGATACACGGTCACCCCTAATATTGATCCGTGGCATAATGACAACCCAGCGGTACTTCCAGGACATCCTTCAGTCACATATGTTGCCACTCTTGGCGGGGATCCTAGTTTCCTAGGAGCCATTTTTCAGCAAGACAATCCTCGGGCGCACACACCAGTGATTCACAAGCCTGTCTTCGCCACATTATCACCCTTCCCTGGCTTGCTCGATTCCCCCGATTTGTCTCCATTCGAGCATATCTGGGATAATTTGGGACGGCAAGTTGGATACCCTGCGAGTTTAATTGAACTCTAGGCGCATTTGCAGCAACTGTAGAACAAGATTGAGAAACACCGAAAAAACTGGCGATAAATATATATCAATAAACATAAAAACTTTGTAAAATCACCATAAAAGAAAAATTATACAGGACGCGTTTCGAAATGGAAATTGCATGGAAATTACTTTTGTAGTTTATTATTATTACTATAATTATTTTTAGTTTTTATTAATTTTTTTTTTCATTTTTATTTATTTATTTATTTTTATTTTATTTTATTTTATTTTATTTATTTTTCAATTGTTTTCTTTATCTTTCATTAGTTTTTCTCTGACACCTGGTTTTTTAGCCAGCGCCACCTGGGGCACTCTTTGTAATCTCCTCCCTCCTTCTTTGAGTTTATCTTGACTTTTCTCTTTCCCTTTGGCTCTGACAAGCAGCGCCACCTGTCGCACTCTGTGTAATCTCCTCCCTCTTTATTTCACTGTTATTTCCACTCTGTCCGTTGTGACACGTGTTTGGACCAGCTGAAGACGAGCGGTAATTTTGCAGCTCGAAACGCGTCCTGTATAATTTTTCTTTTATGGTGATTTTACAAAGTTTTTATGTTTATTGTAGAACAAGATGTCTCAGGACATCATACGTAACTTTGTAAGCCGCAATGCCCGCTCATATCGCATCGTGCATTCGTGCTTGAGAGGGTCCAACAGAGTACTAAAATGTACGTTCGTTTGTACTTTTTTCTGCTATAAAGGATCCTTTTTCTTTGGTTTTCTAATTACTTATTCATATCATAATAGTATTTACATGTGTAAAATTTCGTTTCATTTGGAAGTCTTTTTCTTGGTGCGCAAATTTTTATGGCAATGAGTGTACTATTTGAGGAACATAGAAGTCAAGAGGTATAAGTGGCAAAATTTTAAAAAATTGAGCTAAATGGCACAGATCACATGGAAATATGCTTCTTTCTTTACAGGTAAAGAAATATAAGGGATTTTCTAGTTATGTGCTGTTTTCTACAGATAAACCACTTTTGCCGAATAATAATGAATATTGTGCTGTCATGTATCTAATGTGTAATTTTATTTAAATTATACATTTAAATAAAATTGTACTCTACTTTTTGTACTCTACTAAGGCAATTTCCTATTTCATTTCAGTCAATTATTATTGATGCTCAAATTAAATATCAACTATCTTTCTACTCGATTTACTCCAAATCGAATTTTATCACTTATACCCCTTGACTACTGAGGTCCTCATGGATAAAACTTCCTAAATTTTCTAAAATTCAAAAATTTTATTGCAAGAGAATATTTTTCTGTAAAGCTTGTGTAGGTTGAGTTCGACAACTTTTTGTTGAAAAAGCAACATATTGCGATTCTTAATTGTTGAGAAGGCTTAACTTTTAAAGAGAAATCGAGATCACAACCTTTCATTACATGAAAATTCATAAACAAAAGATATGTTCTTCCAAGCAATCCATATCAATAAATTTTTCAGCCATCCATTAGCAACTAAACTTTGTACAATATATTTTTAATTATTCATATGTACAGGGTGTTTCACAAAGGACCCCTGACTTTAAAAATCTATAACTCGGAAACGGTGATAGATATAAACATGAAACCAGTGGTGCGTTTATTAAAAAAATCGCAAGAATCTTATACATAAATCAGAAAATTTAGTTAAAAATAGCGCTAATAGTGGTTTATTATTATTTACTAAATCTTCTGATTTATATATAAGATACTTACAATTTTTTTAATAAACTCACCACTGGTTTCATGTTTCTATCTAATATATCAAAATAGGAATTAAAAAAGCTTAAATTCTTTTATTACTTGCAATTCATCTAAATTAATTCTTACTTTTATGTCCTTTTTTACGATCTAAGATTTATGTCATGGGCAAAGCGAACAGAAAATACGATGACGTCAGTTATCATGTTAAATAGGAAGTATCTGATTAGGAATCTCCGAGATATATCTGTTATGTAGTGCAGCAGGAAAAACACACTTCAATATAGTGAGTGACTAATATCTCTTTAGAAGTTTCTCTAAATACTTTTTTTTATTATTTATTTAATGAATAATACTAATATACTTTTTCTTTAAGTGTGATTTGTTTGCATTAAAAATTCCACAACTGTTTGTACAATAAAATATTTATTTGTTCGATTTTTCTTTAATAAAAAAGGGAAAAAAGGGTTATTTGTTTTACATTAAAGTAGCTTCTATGCATCACCTATTGAAAAATAATAGAGAACATAGTAAAAAAAAAAATCTTTCTTTTTTTCTTTAAGGTTTGATTGTTTGCTTTAAAAATCCCACAATTGTTTGAATAATAAAATTATTCAAACGTTCGATTTTTCTCTCTTTATCTTTAATAAAAAATTAAAGGAAAATGGTGTTAGTTTTACATTAACATAACATCTACGTATTACCTATTGAAACATCCTAGAAAACACAGTCAAGAGACTTTTTTTTTCTTTCTTTTTTTTCTCACTAAGGTTTGTTTCTTTACTTTGAAAATCTCACAATTGTTTGAACAATAAAATTATAGTTCGATTTGCTTTTCTTTCTTTTCTTTAATAAAAAAGGAAAAGAAAAGGTAGTTTGTATTAAATTAACGTAACTTCTACGTATGGTGGTCTGGTGTAATAACGCCAAGTGCTAATATTATTCATAATTATTAAATAATCTGGTAAATGACACCCATGTGCTCTGCGCAGAAGGGTTTTGAGTTATATAAATCGCAAAAAAAAAAAAAAAAAAACAGCTTCAAGTTAATTTGTTATTTTTAGGTCTTATTGTTTTTACAAGCGACTAAAATTAACGCTTGATCTAAAATTTGCGAGATACGTTTGTGATGTGAAGACTATTTTTTTTTATCCGGAAATACTTTGTTAATTACATAAATTTGTAGTACATTTCATGGACTTTCAAAATGTTGTTGAAGATTTTGGATATCTTCTCGAGATAATTTGTAATTTAAAATGTACAGCGCAATAACTATAACGGGGTAATAACGCCAATCCTTGGCATTAATACCCCGGTTGATTCCCTATAGTGGCCGAGCTACATCCTAAATACTGATTCAAATAAACACAGTTAAAACTGTGCAATGTTTCTAATAATTCTATTTAAGCTGTCCTTTTTAAGAAAAAAGAAGCCCATGGTCTGATATTCTTTTGCCTCATCCTTCCCCCCACACACACACACACCACACCTTTATTTTTCTTACACTTTCACAAAAAATTGAACATTTTCAATAGCTTAGAATGCAATTTGTCAATTTCTAAGTTTGTAGAGTTTGTATTTTTAGAATTGGGCAATCTACATGCAATTATTCCACTTATTTCATAGTTTTATTTGCATATGGTTGATTTTTGTCGTCCGATTATCTACGCTAATGGGATATAGGACCAGGGGGAGTGCCCTCCGTGGGGGTCTTTCTAAGGGAACCTAACCCGTATTTACGCAAGTTTCGAAGAAAACCACGGAAAACTCCGAACGGTTAGGCCGACAGCCGCGATTGGGTTCGAACCCAGCACCTGCCGTCTACCAGTTGAGAGGTCCGAACCTCTCGGCCACTGGTTTTTTTTTGCATATATATTTTTTGTTTGCATGCATATTTCTTGACCAATGCAAATAGCATTGGTCAAGAAATCACGCATTACATTTTATGAATACATGTCTGTTAAATTATTTTTTTTATTTAGATAGTCAATGAGTTGCTGTATCAAATCATATATTTGTTTGAAAAATACAAACTAAATCTGAGCCGTGAAAATTGGTAGAACCTTAACTTGGCGTTATTACCCCAGGGTACCTTATTATCGATTCAGAAATTCTAGGGAATGTGTTCAAAGAATTTTTTCCTTTTTTTCCTTTTTTTTATTAGAGTTTATTTGTTTGCATTGAAAATCTCACAATTTTCTAAACATTGAAAAATTTTCATTTCTTCTTTCTCTCTTTAAGAAATGAAGAATTTTTTTTTTTTTTTTTTACATTAATGTAATTACTATGTTTTTAAATATTCTAGGGAACGTATTCAAGGAAACTTTTTTATTCATTTCATTTTTTCATTAGAGTTAGTTTGTTTGCTTTGAAAATCCCACAATTTTCTAAACAATAAAAAAAAGTTCAATTTCCGCCTCCCTCCTCTCTTTCTTTAATAAATGAAGAAAAGAAAATGTTGTATATTTTACATTAACATAAATTATACCTATTTTCTATTAAAAAATCCTAGGGGACGTATTCAAAGAAACATTTTATATTTATTTCTTTTCTTCATTAAAATTTATTCTTTTGCTTTGACAATCCAGCAATTGTTTGAAAAAAAGGATATTCGTTCGCCTTTCTTCCTCCTTGGTTTCTTATTTTTTTTTTTTTTTTTTTTTTTTTTTTTTTTTTTTTTTTTTTATAAAAAAAGGTTGTTTTTTTATATTAACATAACTTCTACATAATATCTATTGAAAAATAATAACGCAGTCAAAAAAAGTTTTTTTTTTCTTTTTCTTTAAAATATATTTATTTAATTTGAAAAAACCACAATTGTTTGAACAATAAAATTATCGTTCGATTTCTTTTTACCCTTTACTTTAATAAAAAGGGAAAAGAAAAGGTTGTTTGTTATACATAAATGTAACCTCAACAAAGTATTTAAAGAAAAATTCTACAGAACATGGTCAAAGAATATTTTTCTTTCCTTCTTTCTTTTTTTTTTCATTGGGGTTTATTTGTTAACTTTGAAAATCTCACAAATTTTTTTAGCAGTAAAATAATTGCTTAATTTTCTCTCTTTTTCTTTAATAAATAAAGAAAAGAAAATGTTATTTGGTTTACATTAACATAACTTCCACGTGTTATCTATTCAAAAATTCTAAGGAACGTATTCAAAAATAATTTCTACTCTTTTTTTTTTTTTTTTTTTTTTTTTTTTAAGCTAAATTTACTTGTTTGTTTCGAATATCCTATAATTGTTTGAACAATAAGATGTTTAGTTTAATTTTGAAACACGATTATTCAATCGGTAAATTAATTATAACAGATGTAATTTTTCCATTTTTCATTTTTGGGTGAAAAAAGTTCGGGCCAGGATTCGAACCAGGGATGTATTGGCTGAAGTCGCCAATGCTCTACCAGCCAAAAAGATTTTTCTTTTTTCCCCCAAAAAATGAAAAATGGAAAAATTACATCTGTTATAATTAATTTACCGATAGAATAATCATGTTTCAAAATTAATCTAATGTAATTTCGTATGCAGCGATTTTCTGCAGTTCCATATATTGACCTTCGATTTATTCTGTGGAACTCATCCAGAGTATCAGACCAGATAAAGTGATCGTTGAGGTTAATTGGGTGAAATAGTCCTCCATTGTTCGTGTCCGGGATAGCTCAGTTGGTAGAGCATTGGCGGCTTCAGCCACTACATCTCTGGTTCGAATCCTGGCCCGGACTTTTTTCACCCAAAAATGGAAAAATTACATCTGTAATAAGATGATTGTTTATTCGTTTTTTCTTTTATGAAAAAGAGTTTTTTGTTTTTCATTAACGTAAATTGTAAGTATTATCAGTTCAAAAATTCTAGAGAACGAATTCAAAGAAAAAACGTATGAAATTACGATTTCTTGATACCTGTAAGATCTAAATGCTCTTTAAGAATGATTTCTAAGAAAATAGAAAATTAAAAAGATGAAAGGAATGAAAAATGTTCTAAATTATGGTTTAGTTAGAATTGACAAAGCTGTTAATTTGAAAAGCATAATAAAAATACCCCTCAAAAAAAAAAGAGAGAGAGAGAGAGAGAACGAAAGTATTAAAAAAAATCGAAAAACTTTCAGCGATTTAAATTTAAGCCAGAGGAATTCCATGCAGCTAGTATTCAAATAGGAAAGCTTTATTGTTTATTGAATTAATAAAATATACAGGGTCTCAGATCAGATGTCCCCTGTTATGTTTTACTATTTCCCGCTCCCATTAAAGGATAATATGCTAAATGATTAATAACTCGGTCATTCCATACAAAATGAATAAAAAAATTTAAAAAAAAAATCGCGGTTTCATAGCAACCGATTTTATAAATTTTAGTAAGGAGATTCATTTCATATTCAAATAGAATTTTTTAAAATATTTTGACCAGAAATAAAATATTTTAGCACTGATTTACACATAAAAATTTGTGACATAAAATTATATGTGTGCAATCTTTCAAAGCTGCGAGTTTGAATTTCCTTATATGGAAAACTACTTAGCACCAATTAAAAATATTTATCGTATTATAATCACTGGAAAATTATCTTCATATTTATTTAGTAGTAATAATTTATAACACCGTGATTAATCTTAAATTGGTTGCAGAAATAGAAAATTTGACAATTTTGAGAAAACTGAAAATGTGAAATTAATGCCTGATTTAGTGTTATATATGAAGATCGAATTGCTCAAGTTTGGAAATTGCCATTTATTTTCACCAACATCAAAATAACTTAAATCTTAAAAAAAAAAAAAAAAAATTAAGTAAAAAATTAAATACAAAAATGTGACATTAACAATATTGCATACACGTAAAGATAAACCAGTTCATGATAAGTTTAAAAAAAATCAAGATTGCTTTTTGATTTCTCACAAACAGCAAGAGCAACAAAAAGGAATTAAAAAAGTATTTATTGCATTCTACTTCAAATTTACGCGATTTTTTTTACAATAATGCACACAATTTCAATGATAAAAAAATAGTGTTGCTATCTAAATTTCTGTAGGATTAATATATAATTTTTTTGTTCAACTAAATAATTTTTACTACTCTAATTTAAAATATTCTTGAGGCAAAAATAAACTGAAAGCAAGAATAAAAATTTCTATATTTATTACCGTAATTTCGGGTGTATAAGCCGCAGCTCAAACAATTCTTTTTTAACCCAGAATTTTTTAAGAAACAAATGTTACTACTTAGATCGACGTAAATATTTGTCTTCAATCGCTAAATAAGATTTCTGGGTCCAAAAAGAATTGTTTGATCCGCGGCTTATACACCCGAAATTACGGTATATGCACTTTTGTCTATAATGTCAAACAATTTTAAAATTTTAAGAGCTTTCCTCCGTGTTCAAACAAATGATATAAATATAGCATTTTGCCCTCAAAAATTTTTATTATTCATTTTTTCTTAGTAAGAAATAAAAAAGGCAAGAATAAAACTTTCTATATTTAAAACATATACCTATATCTGTAACGTCAAATAATTTTAAAATTTTAAGAACTTTCCTTCATGATCAAACAAGCTAAAGGAATATTGAATTTTATCCTCACAATTGATAATTTTTTTCTCATAAAAAAATAAAAAGACAATTATTGAATTATGACAATCTTTTATTTAATATTCATTCTTAATTATAAATATTTTTTAATATAGTCTTTTCATTCCTAAGATTATTAATCAAAATTTAAATTTCAAACATCAGTTTTTAATGGAAATTTTAATAATTAAATAATGAATCTTGAAATCAATTGTTTTGCATTTACTCCTAATTAAATATGACATATCCTGATTTCCATGAAAATTTGTGATAGGTCAGTCTCAACTGATTTGCTCATTTTGTATGGAATGGCTCAATTATTTTATGGCTGTCCATAAGTATGTCTATCGATATATAATTTTTTTTTTTTTTTTTTTTTTTTTTTTTTGACAAGAATTTTATAAAAATTATATTTTTTCGTTACATTTAATTTTCAAAATTCCCAGAAGTGTCTTTTCCTATTTATCACGTTACAGAATTGCTTATTGTTTTGAATCGCCTAATAAAAAGCTGCATTATTTATCATAATCAATTAATTTAACAATAATCAATTAATTTAACAATTAATATTTTCTGTCCTATTCTAATATTAGAATAATTTATTTTGCGATGATTATCTTGGAATTTAAAAATTATAATAATTGCAAAAATTTGCATGTCTGTAGGAGAAGTGTAAAAAAGAAATATTTTCTAAACTATAGAATTATTATTATTATTATTATTATTATTATTATTATTATTATTATTATTATTATCAGAATGAACATTAACTCTTTCATGCATACGGGTCTCATATGAGGACAGATAATTATTACATTATTAAGCAAAAAATCATTATTAAGCTATTTATGGAGACCTGATTAGTGAACAAATAATATGTAGCACGCAGCATAATAATAAAATTATTTTATAATGGTTTCCATTTATCGCAAAGAAAAATGTTTGTAAATAATGAAAAATAATGAAAAATAATTTATGCATGACAGAGTTAATCTATTAACTGAAATGATACAACTGACACAGTGAATTAATCTTGTTATCTTCCGGTCATAAAATAACTTGTAAAATAAAGGTAACCAACTTAAAAGTAAGGATCAACGAAAAAGTTTCTCAAATGTCAAGTTGATTAATTAAGTCTTGCGCCGCATTCAGTTAAATTTGTTTTGTAAATGTGCACAGTGAAAAAAAACTAAGTTTTTCTTTAAAAAAAATAATACTTTATTTAAATTTTTAAATCTTCGACAGAGTTCAAACTTTGCAATTCTAAAACTTTGCTTTTAAGAAACTATTGTATATCCCAAACGAAACTTCTTCTAAAGATAATAAATTAGTCAGGAAAAAAGACGAAATAGAAACAATGATATTATGCAGGAGAAAAAAGAGAAATGTGTTCATTAAATCAGCAGTGATAAATTATTTCTAATGTAAAGTGAAGCAAATAATTGTTTTCCAAATAAATAAAAAATAAAGTGTGCTATGCTCTAAGCTGTTTGTAGAAGCTCCTGTTTTAAACTTTTGTTTTTGTTTATTTATTTTTAATAAACATGAAAATGAAGTAGACAAAAAGAGTTAGACTTGTTTCTTTAATTTATAATATTAAAAGAATTTGAATAGTTTAAATAAATGACACTAAAATAATTTATGCATGATATTCGGTTGAACACACGTTGAAAATTTCAATTAACATATTAAATATTATAAGAATAAGATAACATGTTATGTTAGTGATTGCAAGAAATTGAAATGTAAATATTTCATTGACACTTTCACAGCATTTCTAACTTATGCGGAAGTTAAAAGTAAAAATATATTCTAAATTAAATAGATTTCAAATATTATGACAAATAAATGAATTTTAAAACAAACATACAAATTAACTAATAGAAAAATTAAAGATAATTTAATCTTAACTATTAAAAAATGCATACTTACAAAAATTTTAATTGGAAAAGATCCAGACGGAACAATTAAATGAAAAATCCACAGAACCTTTCCATTTACATAACTATAAAAACTTTAATTGAAATATCAATTGTTATAAATAAATAATTAAGGAAATGTGAGAACTTTTATATCAACAATTTTAAACAAATTAAAAATAATAAGAAAATAAAAAGTGTATTAATTTAATGTTAACCATTTAGAAAAATAGATAAATTATTAAAAGTTTTTAAAAGACAGAGGGAGAAATTAGAAGCTAAAATTCCACAGAGCATAATAAATGAAATTATTTTCAAAACATTTTAATTTCGTTAAAAAGAATAAATATATTAATAATTTTATGAAAGAAATTTTTAAAAAATAATAAAAGAGTTGAGATATAAAACAAAAACTAATAACTAAATAAAATGTCTGGCAAAACTTTTAATCACATATAAAACATTACATAATGGAATAATAAAAATTATAAACTAATAGTTTCATATCAACGATATAAAAAATGGAGAGAAGGGGTTGCGGATATAAATATTTTTAATCAATGGTTTTTAACTTTTTTCATTACAGCTGAGAGAGAAGTTAAAAAGTAAAATTTACAACACATTCTAAATAAAAAAATTGTTAAAAGCACACAGGCCGCTGACGCATTTATAAGAACTGCTTTAAGCTCCCTCCCTTACAAGTTTGAATGCTAGTTATTTCTGTTTACTTTAATGATAGAAATTTCGCGAATAACTTAATTGAAAACTAATATTAAAAAATTTCTGGTCTGAACGAAATTTTTGAATAAAAACCCTGCCAGATTCAGCAACACTGTTTGTGGCCTGCACTGTTAAATATATCATGAAAAATTTCTTCTATTTTTAAAAACTATCGATTTTTTTATCAATAATAACGCTCCATAGGCATTTTTAGATCGTTTTCATTGGTCAGAAGATAGAGAGCCTTTAAAATCAGAGGGGTTTTTTTCGATATTTTTTACACTGTATACATTGTTAAAAATTTTAAAAACATATCAATAAGTCACGGTAAAATGAATAACCTCCTCAGTCCTAAGGCACAATTTATGTGGCACTACAAAAAATTAGTTTAAAATTATTATAAAAAGTCTCCAAAGATGCAAGAGTCTACATATCGATTCTCCTAGTATGTACATATTTACTTAAAATGTCTAGATGCAATTTTATCAATTTGAAAAGTATTTAAATTAATTTAAAGGGTGTCTTTTAGTGTCACCTCCAGGCAACATAAGGACTTGGGGGGAATAAATAAATAAGTTAAAATGCGGACATTATACTAGCAATCGGCATATCAGTATTATTTTATATTTTAACAGATTCCAAGACATCTAAGAAATTTTATGTGACTCTAAAACATCTGTTTTTAAGTTTTTCATTTTATAACAGATATATCTTCCGTATTTTTCTTTTTCTTTTTTTTATTCATCGAAACCACAACAAAGAGAGAAAAATACCACTTTTCACGAACAACGAACTTTAGTTGAAGATAAATTCTCTGTTTGAATCACTCTTCTGCAAAAAGCCGCCCCTTACCACGATGAGAATAGTTAAAGTACATGATGAAAGATGTAAAAAAATGTGAAAAGTCTCTTCAGTAGATATAATTTTTTTTTTCAAATGAATACAATTCTGAATGTTTGGGGTTGTTGATATATAACTTTATCAAATTTTGTCAATTTTGGCCCTCTCCCATATGATATACATTATCATTCTTCCAAACAGCCTCCCCCCCCCCCTTCTCCTTCTAATGATATTGTTATTAGTATTTAAAATTTAATTTAATTTTTTCAATTTTTTGATTTACTTTTCTTGTTTGCAGTGATGTACAAATATAGTTATACATTTATTATTCACACACTTTACTTATTTTAATGACGAGAAGAAGTTAATAAGATTTCATTATTATAGTAAATAACGTTATATGAAAGAACACTTTAAAGAAATATTTATTTAAAATTATTAAATAATTTATTTTTGTTACATAATGCTCTTTTTTACTATTAAGAATAACAAATGCAATTTCGAACCTAGCCTAGTTTCTCTAACAACAGATTGTATGTGCATATGACAGAAGAATAGAATGGTGAACGTTGGAACATTTTGAGATGACAGGATTTTCTAATCATTCATTGGTTTTAATAATAACTTTGTTTTTTCATAAAAACAGATACCTAATTAAAAAGAAAAAAAGATAACAGATGTGAAGAAAAAGTTATCAGAAAAGGAAAGTTTTGGTTGGATTAAAAATGATAAAGATATCAAAGTACAACAGTCCTTCTCCTAGAGATAACTTATGATTTCAAGTGCCAGACCACTCCTCCCCTCTAAAGTGATAACAGGCCCTAGGTTGTGTACATTCTCTTTTACATATTTTCTTTCTGTGGCTTTTAAACTTTTGACTTTTTTATGGGATGCTTTTAAAAAATAAATGTAAATTGTTCCATAAAAAAATGTAGATTTTTTATTGCAGATAAAAGAAAGTTTTGACCATAACATTTTCTTTTTCAAGCATCAACTTTATGAAAATATTTGTGATTATAATTAAATTGACCAAAAATACTTACCATATGCTGTTAAAAAAATTGCATATTATAACTTAGATAAAGGTACAGATAATTTAACGCTTTCGAGTCTAGTGTACAATTAATAGTACTTGTCTTTTAATGGAATGTTATTTTGTTTCAAGAAATAATTTTGCTATCATTTACATGTAGTAACGTTAGTATATGTCTCTGTATTTACTATATGACTTGATTTATGTTTAGGTATTTAGTAATAATAATAATTATTATTATTTGCTTAATTCCCTTTTGCCGTTTGCGATTCTTTTATTTTAAACATATATTTCACTCATATTTCACATATATATTTTGCATATATTCCACATATATTTCGCATATATTTTAAACATACATTTCAGAAGTTTAAAATAAAAGTTACTTTCTTGAAAGAACCCAGTGTAATAAAGCGCAAAAAGTATTAGAAAATTCTATTTAAGTTAAATCTTATTGTAATATAATACTTTCTACATTTCATCTCCAAAAATTCTTCCTTAGCCTATGGTCATATGAATATTAAATGAATCTTACGAAAACAACAACATTCATTATCTTTAAAACAATGAAATATTCATTAAATACTAATTGATCTATTTGGATAGCTAGTGTTAATGTTATTAACGTAAAAGTAATTTTTTCTAAAAATCGAAAAAAAAAATCGGACCAGAAAAGATTAAAGTATAAAACTATGATAAAATATTATTCAAAAATCTCTTCACATTTGCGGACATTTAACATTCGCGAGTTTTGATTATTCGTGAAACAAAAAATTTTGAACATTTCAACATTCACGAATATTTAGCTATTTTTTATATAGAATAATTCTTAACAAAGTAAACTAGCTTTGTTTTACTATTTCCATAAATTATTTGACACAGATCAGTTGTATTGTACTGGAAGCCTAAGTTCCAAGGATTTCAATCCTTGTATTGAGGCAAAATATAAACAAGTAACTCCGAGAAACCCGAAACGTGACTTAATGCACTCATTGCCATAAGAATTTGCTCACCAAGAAATAATTGTGGATCGTAACGAAACTTGGCATGAAGGTATATATCAGCGAGATATGCAAATGATTAGAAATGCAGAGTGATTGCGTATTGCAATATCAGCAGCTGTCAGAGCTAGAGAGGCGAAGAATCATCGGGATGATGGAAGCTGGATGTTACGCTCGACGAGTAACTTGTCAAGTAGGCCGTTCTGATTTTACTGTGAGGAGGTGTTGGGACCAGTGGACTGAAGAGACGTCATTTACATGGCGACCAAGCTCAGGACGCCCTCGGCAGACCAGTAGTTCAGAAGACTGTTACATCATGCGAAATTCGTAGAGCCAAATGCCTCATTTGCCGCTATCCAAACACAGGCGGCACCTTCACTCCGGACCCCTGTGTCTTTCCGAACCATCGCAAGGCGCCTGGCTGAAGGACATCTGGTATCGCGGCGCCCATTACGTGTGCTTCCAATGACACCCACCCACCGTCGCCTGCGTTTGGAGTGGTGTCGCGCACGACGGGATAGGACACCAATGGAATGGAAGTAGGTCGTCTTCAGCGACGATTATAGATACAATTTGAGCAGCGATGACAATCGTGTTCTTGTGTTGAGGCACAGTGGTGCACGACTCAATCCTGCCTTCCCTTTGCAGCGAAACACAGCTCCCAAAGCTTGTGTGGTGGTATGAAGGCCCATAGCTTACGATACACGGTCACCCCTAATATTGATCCGTGGCATAATGACAACCCAGCGGTACTTCCAGGACATCCTTCAGTCACATATGTTGCCACTCTTGGCGGGGATCCTAGTTTCCTAGGAGCCATTTTTCAGCAAGACAATCCTCGGGCGCACACACCAGTGATTCACAAGCCTGTCTTCGCCACATTATCACCCTTCCCTGGCTTGCTCGATTCCCCCGATTTGTCTCCATTCGAGCATATCTGGGATAATTTGGGACGGCAAGTTGGATACCCTGCGAGTTTAATTGAACTCTAGGCGCATTTGCAGCAACTGTAGAACAAGATTGAGAAACACCGAAAAAACTGGCGATAAATATATATCAATAAACATAAAAACTTTGTAAAATCACCATAAAAGAAAAATTATACAGGACGCGTTTCGAAATGGAAATTGCATGGAAATTACTTTTGTAGTTTATTATTATTACTATAATTATTTTTAGTTTTTATTAATTTTTTTTTTCATTTTTATTTATTTATTTATTTTTATTTTATTTTATTTTATTTTATTTATTTTTCAATTGTTTTCTTTATCTTTCATTAGTTTTTCTCTGCCACCTGGTTTTTTAGCCAGCGCCACCTGGGGCACTCTTTGTAATCTCCTCCCTCCTTCTTTGAGTTTATCTTGACTTTTCTCTTTCCCTTTGGCTCTGACAAGCAGCGCCACCTGTCGCACTCTGTGTAATCTCCTCCCTCTTTATTTCACTGTTATTTCCACTCTGTCCGTTGTGACACGTGTTTGGACCAGCTGAAGACGAGCGGTAATTTTGCAGCTCGAAACGCGTCCTGTATAATTTTTCTTTTATGGTGATTTTACAAAGTTTTTATGTTTATTGTAGAACAAGATGTCTCAGGACATCATACGTAACTTTGTAAGCCGCAATGCCCGCTCATATCGCATCGTGCATTCGTGCTTGAGAGGGTCCAACAGAGTACTAAAATGTACGTTCGTTTGTACTTTTTTCTGCTATAAAGGATCCTTTTTCTTTGGTTTTCTAATTACTTATTCATATCATAATAGTATTTACATGTGTAAAATTTCGTTTCATTTGGAAGTCTTTTTCTTGGTGCGCAAATTTTTATGGCAATGAGTGTACTATTTGAGGAACATAGAAGTCAAGAGGTATAAGTGGCAAAATTTTAAAAAATTGAGCTAAATGGCACAGATCACATGGAAATATGCTTCTTTCTTTACAGGTAAAGAAATATAAGGGATTTTCTAGTTATGTGCTGTTTTCTACAGATAAACCACTTTTGCCGAATAATAATGAATATTGTGCTGTCATGTATCTAATGTGTAATTTTATTTAAATTATACATTTAAATAAAATTGTACTCTACTTTTTGTACTCTACTAAGGCAATTTCCTATTTCATTTCAGTCAATTATTATTGATGCTCAAATTAAATATCAACTATCTTTCTACTCGATTTACTCCAAATCGAATTTTATCACTTATACCCCTTGACTACTGAGGTCCTCATGGATAAAACTTCCTAAATTTTCTAAAATTCAAAAATTTTATTGCAAGAGAATATTTTTCTGTAAAGCTTGTGTAGGTTGAGTTCGACAACTTTTTGTTGAAAAAGCAACATATTGCGATTCTTAATTGTTGAGAAGGCTTAACTTTTAAAGAGAAACCGAGATCACAACCTTTCATTACATGAAAATTCATAAACAAAAGATATGTTCTTCCAAGCAATCCATATCAATAAATTTTTCAGCCATCCATTAGCAACTAAACTTTGTACAATATATTTTTAATTATTCATATGTACAGGGTGTTTCACAAAGGACCCCTGACTTTAAAAATCTATAACTCGGAAACGGTGATAGATATAAACATGAAACCAGTGGTGCGTTTATTAAAAAAATCGCAAGAATCTTATACATAAATCAGAAAATTTAGTTAAAAATAGCGCTAATAGTGGTTTATTATTATTTACTAAATCTTCTGATTTATATATAAGATACTTACAATTTTTTTAATAAACTCACCACTGGTTTCATGTTTCTATCTATCACCGTTTCCGAGTTATAGATTTTTAAAGTTATTGGTCCTTTGTGAAATACTCTGTATTTACAACATGTTCTTTTTAAAGTTGAATAAATATATATATATATATATTTACTTTTTTATTGTTTTTTCCATTAAAAAAAAAAATCATAAAACCTAACCACCTTTCATGCACGGGAAGATAGTCTCAACATACACCTATATTTGAGGAATGTTGGTGCTGTTAACAGTAATATTGGCAACGTAAAAAAGGTATTTGCAGCAATCATTTGCCTTGCATTCCAAAATATGTAAATTGCGCTGTTTTGAAAACAATATGGAACTAATCCACAAAATTTACGGAAAACTTCCTCTATTTTTATGGATTTGAAAATCTTAAACGTCATTTAAGGAAATGACTCTTTTCCTCAAAAATGAATATATTCCAGAAAACTTTACGTAAAATTAGCTGTGTTATTAAGAATTTCGCTTTTACAGCGTTAAAAAAGAATAAAATATGTATATTAATCATTACATAAAAAATTATAAAAAATATTTCAGTATCCTTTCGCTGCTTTCGTTACAACTAAATAAAAAGTCTGAAACAAGTTAAAAACGCAAGATCTCTGATAAGTTGTCGAGCTATAAGTTATTTCTCCAATTCAGACTTTGAGATTTAACGAAACGTGAGCGAATTCTCAAAACAGTGCTTGAGTTTATATTTTATCCTCAAAAAGTGAAACAGATTAATATATAAAATAGCTATCCAGTTTGAACTCTTTGGCGTTAAAATGAATTGCATGAAAATTATAAACAGATTATTATACTGTATGAAAATTGAACAATGCATTTTATTAAACAGCCAAATTAGGATTCAGCACAGAAAATGTTCCATCACTTTAAGAAAACTTGAAATTTTTAAAAACTCTGTTAAAAAGTTTTCATATTAAAAAGAAGATATTTTAAAGTTTTGATTAATTAATATATTTTTGAATATAATAATGCCGAATATTCGGTTTCTTCTCATTTTCGGCCCAAATCTGAGTTTTCTGTCAAAAATAAGGCGAAAAATTCCGCCAGACCGAAACTCGACCGAAACCAGCTATATTACAAAAATGACATTTCTGAAGAAATTTTCAACATTACTTATTGATTTGAGCTGCATCGAATGAGTAATTTATAGTTTTATAATTTCCGTCATGACTCAAGACATGAATGCAAATTAGAAAATAAGAAATGCATGACTCTAACTAAGCTTTGAAGACGCTTTCTACGTGCTTATTAAAAGTTTTAAACTTAAACGTAATAGAAAATTTTACTTCCAATCCGATGAATTATGTTTAAACACTTTTAAACATTCTTTAAGAAATATATACCATAATAGATGGTCATTTGCAAGAATCATGATTCATTCAAAAAAGTAACAAAAGAGAGTAAAATATATTTTCATAAAATAAAGGAATCGCCAACGGTGTAAAGAGAATTAAGCAAACTTTTATTATTATTGTCGTTATAACTAATTTTTAAAACATAAATGAAGTCAGAATTAGAAAGACATAGCCATTACTGTTATTTTTTTATGCAGTAAGTAACAAAATAATTCTTACGACAAACTAACACTGATGAAAAGACATGTACTATTAATAATACACCAGACCCGAAAGAGTTCGAGAGAGGTTTATTTAAAATAAAAGTACCTAAGATTCATTTATCGTAAACGCCATTAAATAATGTCAATAAATTATGACCATAAAGTAATTTTTTTCTGTTTTGTTTAAAAATAATTCATCTCAGAATGTACATGTTTATATTTATATACATATATAAAACCTTTGAAGTCAAAAGACAGCAAACATATTCGTTCAAGAAAATCTGACCAAAGGTCTAATTTAAAGCAATATAATAATTTAAAGGAATAATGTTCTAATTTAATTGAATAATCTCTAATTTTAAATAATTTTAAATTCGGAGGAGTCTAATTATTTTATGCATAGAGCATTTTTAAAATAAAAAATTGCTAACAAGTTCGAATAATAAAATGATCGAAACTGAAATTTAAGGGTGTCGTGTAATAATATTTTATATTACTGTTATAGCAAAAAAAAAAAAAAAAGCTTATTAAATAAATATGTGTGTGGGGGGGGGGGGGGGGGGGTTGTGTTTGTGTTAAATCTAACGTGACATAAGAAAATATTACAGAAACTTGTACACTTTGTAATAGTTAACCAGCCATATGATTTAATACGATATTTTCTCCCGATTCTCTATGCCACTGTTTATGCTTTCGGAACGTGTAAGAAGGAAAAGCGATCGAAAAGGATATGCTTAATGCGTTTATTTCTTGACCCTAATGATAGAATAAAAGCTTGCCGTATGGTCATTGTTTGTTTTTCCCCTTCTGATATCATTTGTTAGGCAGAGAAACTGTAGCTGGTAGAAAAAAAAAGAAGAAAAAATTCCATAGTATTTTTTTTTCTTTTGTTTTATCGGAAAAATGTGATGATAGGGAATAATTATCGCTTTTTCTTCAGCGAGGAAGGAAAAACTGTTTTTGGTTAATTAGTAAAGTGATGAAAGTTTAATAGATGATAAGAAAATCCCCAGTCGATAAGTCATTAGGTTGTGTAAATTGATAGAGCAATCAATGAAACTGGTTTTCAATCTAGTGTTTTAAATTACATTGATTAGCTAACAAAAAACTGTTTATATGTGAGTTTAAAAGAAAAGAAAATCTTTTGTTTAAATTCTTCTTTAAGTTGAAGATAACAAGGGATTAGCATTGTTTTATAGAATCAGGTGCCAATTTATTATGTATAACTATGAATAATGAGTTTTATAAACAATATCTGCTGACAAGTTGTGTATAGAGAATGTGAAAATATACTTTGATATGCAAAAAGCGTTTTTTTAATTATTTTTTTAATTAATAGTGAAAGGTACACTATAACGAGAAAATAAAAATAAACTATTAATGTTAAAGGATAAAATGTAAAATTCTAAAATAATTGAAAAAAAGGTACATTTTTTTTAAACTCCTCAAATTGTAAATATAATTTATTTAAATAAACATAAAATGTACGACGGAATGAAAATTTCGCCTTGCTTTTAACATAAAATGTATATTATGAACTTTAAAATGTTCAAGCTTACTTAAAAGGTGATTAAATAATCAACTATAGATGTTAAAAGTTAATTTTATTTAAAAACATCTTAGTACTTTAAAATCTTTAAACAGGTTCTTCCTCAGAGAATATTTTCTTTGTGCAATCATGCCCTATCTTATAATATACCGAGTTTATGGTTTAACATCCTAAAAATAAAATCCTGACATTTTGAGAAAATGACGTATTAAAATTTCATGGTACAACAATCAAATATTTCTATTTACCGTTTACCTAAAATATTACTAATTCAGTCTTCAAACCACGAGTCTCGTTCATTTTTCAAAACGAAATCTTATATTTGTATTTATAAAAGAAAATATTCTCTGAGGAAGAACCTGTTTAAAGGTTTGGAAGTAATAAGATTTTTTTTTAAATAAAATTAACTTTTAACATCTATAGTTGATTATTTAATCGCCTTTTAAGTAAGCCTAAACATTTTAAAGTTCATAATACAGTCGAGTCTCTATATAACGAAATCCACCGTTCCAGTAAAAATCCGTTATATAGAGAAATTCGATGTACAGAGAATGATGTTAAAAATCGTATTTAATGTGTGAAATTTGAACAAATATTATTTTTGATCGTTTGAATTAATAATTTGAAATGTTTAAAAGTAAATATTAACCTAACATTTTATTTCCTTATTATTTAAGCTGTTTCAAAAAAGAGAACAGACATTTATTTGAAAGCTTAATGAAAATCAAATAAGGAAGACTTGCATTAATTTCAGACGAAGAAATCTGTGTTTTTTGTTGTTTTGATTTTAAAATTGTTACGCTCTAAAAAAACAATGCTCAAATTTTAGCAAGGAATGAAATATTGTAGTTAACATTTTCCTCCATTTGAAAGCTCCCCTTATGTGCCTGTCATTGATTCCTCTCTTACATAAGCATCAATCCAATTGACTCTGTTGTGAGAAGGATGTAGAAAGGTGTGTGGGACATGGGATGAATTCGTTGGATTTAAAGAACACGGACAGAAATAATATGTATATTTATATATTAAAAAAAAAAAAACTCAGCACTGACGATAAATCAAAAATTAGTGATGGAAAACTGATTCCATATGATTTCGAAGCCTTTTAAAAGTGTGTAAATTAAGACCAATTTATGAAATAATTCGTTATATGGAGATCGATATTTCGTTATATAGAGACTGTTTTTAATGTAATCATGCGAAAAGGAGACCGTTCCTATTAAAAATTCGTTATATAGAGAAATTAGATGCATGGAGTTTCGTTATAGAGAGACTCGACTGTATACATTTTATAATTTATTTATTTTTCTGTTGGATTAACAATTGTAATAAATACCGAAAATGACTGTAGAAGCAGAGTATGTTTTGTAAAAATATAAATATAGGGTATTGCAGAATTCATGGTAAAAAATTTAAGCAGAGATAGAGCACAATATGGCAACAGCAACAAAAAAATATGAAGGATACAAAAGTCGTAATCCATATATCCAATCAAAAATACCAGGTGTTGCACTTCAATCCGAACTTGGATATATGTTAATGACTTTAAAATAATAATTACATTTTACCAAAAATTTTCAACAGATTTATTATGCTTCATGTTAAAAGTAATGACATTTCGAAAACCACCAGACAATGTTCCGTCAGTGAGATCGAGCGCTGTAAAAAACATCTACTAAGGTACTAAGAGTTATCTAGGAAACTAGAAATAGAATTTTTTATGTAACGGCGATAGCAAAGATTCCTGTAACAGATACACGTTTGCACTGTAAATCAAAAAAATTGTAAGGTTACGAGGATTATTTTTAGGAAACTGGGATTTCTAGATTTTTTTATGAAACTATAACTCACAGCTCACTTTTTAATTGTCAAACACATTTCGAAACACTTTTTGTCCCAAAATTCACAACACATTAATGTGTTGTGAAACTTTTTTTGTACTGTGATTGTGTTCTTAATATATTGCTCTCTAGAAATGTGTTCTAAAATTAGCTCTGTCAATTGTGTTTAAGTAGTTTTGTAAATAATATTGATGAAAATAGTTTCTTAAAATAGTGTTATGCTGCACAACACTTTATCCCCAATTTAATAACACATTGGAAACACCACACAATTTAGAGCACTATAAAACAACACATGTAAAACACTTTCAAAATATTTCCTGCATGGTGCCTTTAAAATTGCACAATTTTAAAAATGAATGTTTTGAAATATGTCTTAAAAACACAGTTTCTCCACTTGTAGTTTTTAACAACACTTTTCGCGCAGTATTTTTATTTTGTGCAACACTTTCTCAACAATCGAAACGATTTTAGTTAGAAGTGTTGATTTTTATGTTCAATTAGTTTCAAAATTGTTTCATGCGCTTGGAATGTTGTATAATATAGATGCACGAGCGCACGCCGGGAAAATTTTATGCAAAATTCGGAACTTTGCAGAAAACTTTAAGAAAGAAACCACTTTTGTTTTTGTAACTTTAAAAAAAATTAAAAAAATTAATGTTTTTATAAAAACCTTAATTTTTCTATGAGTATACATGGTATCCACAAAAAATGAACATAGTTTATTGCAATAAGCCACTAAATAATAATCTACAGTTTGAACGCTCTTTGCTATATTAGTTTTGACAGGGTTATCCGAAAGATATTCGTTCATTTTCAATTTGTTGGCGGTCCCCTATGGAATTTCGGGAAAAAAAATCTCCACAGAAATGTATGACCTGTACTATTATGTTTATACACACTTAGAGTTTCAAGGTAATTCCTCATGCATTTTTCTACATAACGTCTAAAATCCCAAGTAGCCGGTCACCTTTGGCCATATAGTGCATTACCATGAAAAAGCAAAAATATCATAATTACTTGTTTCAGGCATCAACAATTGTTTACAAATTTCGCAGGGATCACCGATTAAGAATCTAACTATTCTTTGGATAAAAAAAATCTTTGCATAACGAATAGATTTAAAATGTCTTTTAATTATATTCTTTAATGAAAAACTCAGGGGGCGGGGAAGAACAAACATAGCTACAAAAAATAGTATATCAATCCCTAGAGTCTTTAACTAACACATTTTATAACACTCAACATACTAAAATTATTTTCTCTAAATTATCAAATAACAGTGTCTTCTTTACATAACTTAAATTATTTTAACACTGAAATATGGTATTTTTAAATTAATTTAAATGGGAAAAACCAATTCCGTCGCTTAAAATTTAAAATGAAAACTTTTTATTATGTGTTCTCATAATGTTTCAGGAAAAATTATTATAAAAAATTTCAACGACGTCATATGAATAAATTATTATACATTATGTGCTCCAAGTCGCAGAATGTAACAGTGCTTTGTCGGTTATCAAAAAGTTTTAGGCAAACTCACGATTGCAGTGCTGTTGGCAATTTTTTAAAAAAATAAGTAAAGAAGAAGAATTGAATAGAAACAGTGATATTACGTATAAAACAAAAAGACGCGTGTTTACTAAGTCAGGAATGAGAAAGTATTTCCAATGTAAATGAAGCATATAATTGTTTTCCACAATAAATAAATTAATAAATAAATAAGTAAATAATTCGCATATGATGCTGCAGTATGTTTTTCGAAGTTACAATTAACTTTTTTATCATTCATACGTTCATTAAATATGTATATATTTTAAAGAAAAGGTTGTTTTTTTTTAAGTCATCAGGCTTTCTCTTTCTATTGAACTGATTTTGATAATCCTTCTTAATTTTTTTTTTTTTTTTTTTTTTTTTTTTTTTTTTTTTTAATGAAAGCACTTTATTTGCATATTTGTCCGCACTCACTATTTTTTTAAAAGATCACTTTTTTACATTTCAATTTTGATTTTAAAAGTCACACATTTAAAAGTCACACATTTAAAAGTCACATAATTTCTTCACACATTGGGGGCAGTCAAGTTACTTAAGACTATTAAAGAGAGTGGAGAAACAATGGAAATTACCATATCATTACGGATACCATTTTCGTATTACAATTAAAAATAATTTTTTCTGATTTTTTGAAAAGAAAATGACGTCACTATTTAAATTAACGCATTTCTATTCATAAATCTGTTGCATTTCAACATTTTTTTTTTCATTCTTTTGATACTGAAATTGAGACGCTAATCTAAGAAGACTTCAGTGGTTGAAAATGATGTCATGTAAAAATGAAATGAGTATTTTCTTTAATAACACTAAGTATTTTATTGTTAATACACTTAAAAGAACATTTTTGGATTGCACAGGTACTCAGATTAGAACCCTAATTAAAAGGTACGAATTAACAGCTACTAAGCTCGTCAAAGCCGGAGCAAATCGGACAACAGACGGTGGACAATACTCGGATAACTAACAATTTTATTATTGTAACGAGCAGACTCGTCACCAATAGAACAATGCGCAAATCACTTAAATCAACGCTGTGTTTGACATTTGCACATCAAACATTTATTTTTTTTTTTTTTTCACGACACTACATTATTTAATTTTCCTCAAAATTACTTTCCTTCAATATGTTTGACATGATTTCTCAAGTTCTATTTAACCGATTTACTTCAAATTTGGTACCTAAGGGTATTTTGGTAAAATCTTCAATGTTTAATTTTCTCTCGTCCTTACCATTCTTGTGTTTTTTCTGTTTAAAAAAATTACTTCAAAAAGAGTCGTTGTTTAAAAAAGAATCAGAAAATGCCTTTTTTCAGAGATCCGCCATTTTGCAATTTTTCCCATATTCTCTTAGGTAAGGATTATAGTGATATTATTACTAATAAAGAATTTTTTTTTATAGAATACACGCTTTATTTCTTTCATTCACACTGGCCTTAAAATAGGACAGATAAAAATTGCCTTATAAAGCAAAAATAAATAAATAAATAAATAAATAAAAGAAAAAGAAAAAAATACAGCATTTATTTATGGAGATCCGATTTGTGGACCGATAATGGGTAGCATGTACCGGGTGTCTCAAAAATGACTGATGGATTTTAAAATTCAATAACTTGCAAACGGTGACAGCTATTTAAAAAAATTTTTGCAAGAGGGTTATGTATAACGTAGAGGTCTGCACGGGCCGGGCCTCGGCACGAAGCCCGAGCCTGGCCCGGCCCGCGGGCCGGGCTCGGGCCGATTTCCAATAATGGCATTCGGGCCGGGCCGGGCTCGGGCCTTACTTCTGAAGACTCGGGCCGGGCCGGGCTGGGCCTAGTCACTAATCTTTTCGGGCCGGGCTGGGCTCGGGCCTTAATTTTTTTGCTGGAGTATCGGACCAGGCCTAACTTTTTTTTCCGTACGATGCCGAGACTGATTCCATTCTTCCTAGTTTTCATGGACCAAAATAATCAGTTCCTATTGAATCTTCCTATATGAAAATCCTTTTCTCGACTTTTTATAAATCAGTAATATTTGGCTTTGTCCAAAAATTTCTGCAAAAAAAGCATATACTTTTAAGCCGTCATTATTCTACAGTTAAACATCAGAATTTATTCCTTTTAAATAATCGTAGATTACTAGGCGTTTTAAAATAGAATTAAACACACACACACACACAAAAAAAAAAAAAAAAAAAAAAAATGATTATGACGGAATTTTTTTTAAAACTGAAAACTGAAAGTTTCTTTTAAAATGTTCATCCATGCAAAATGAATACAACAATAAGGGAGAAAAAAATATATTAAACATTTACATCTGTTAAGAAGGGAATGCATTTTTTTTTCGTTCCAAAGCGATTTCGTCTTTGGAAATTTTACCATATACCGCTTTTTCGATTTTTTGTCTCCCTTACAGGGAATATGGATTAATAATACTAGTGATAACTGAAACATTTACATAAAACAAACAAAGATTCATTTAAAAGCATAAATATCGCAGCCTGCGGCACTTCTGCATAAATGGAGATTATAAACACAAGGTGGAACCCGTCGAATTTCGACGAAAGTAAATGTTTAAGAAGGAACTGTTCCATTGATCTATAATAAACTTACAAAATCAGCTACAGTAAAAAATGCATCTTACAATTTTCAGTCTAACTCTTAAACAAATATTATTTAAAACTAAATTTAAGAGAAAATAATATGTTTTCTATAAAACTGAATTGTCAAAATTTTTAAAATTAAACCTTAATTGCATATGTAGAAATATAATAATAAGGCAAAATATAATAAAGGTCAGCTATTAAGATGAAGTTATCGATTGAGGCTCTTATGTCTGGTAGAAATGCGTATGCGAAAAGAAAAATAAATAAATAAATTGACACGATCTTATAACTTCACGTGATTTTAAACCCGTAATAATTTTAATCTTCTCAAAATTTGCATGACCGCATTTCAATTTTGATCAATTTTAAGAAAAATGCCGTATTTCTGTTGCCATGATTACGATATTCGTACTAAAAACTATAAAAAAAATTAATATGCCAAGAATAAATTAAGAAACAGCTTTCAAACAAATTGCATTTAAAAGTACATATTTTTCTCTATACGATGGTGTAAAAATTTAAAATGTGGGATGTTTAAAAAAATAAAATTTGCAGTACCAGAAATTACAAAACCGAATTTCATGTGAAAGTGTTGCCATTCGCAAAATGACGTATGCGTTACGCACAGATACGTTTGGCCTTTATTATATAGATGGGAAAAAAAAAAAAAGAATAATAATTTTTTTTTTTTTTTTTTTTGGTCAGAACTCTTCCATAAGATTAAAGATCAATGTTCTGTAGAAATTCACTCGAGCCGGGCCGGGTTCGGGCCGAATTTTAAACTTTTTTCCGGACCGGGCCGAGCTCGGGCCGAAATTTTAACTTTCGGGCCGGGCCGGGTCGGCCATTATTTTTTTCGTTCGGGCTCGGGCCGAATTTTTAACTTTCGGGTCGGGCCGGGTCGGGCCATTATTTCTTTCGATCGGGCTGGGCCGGGCCCGGGCCTGGAAATTTCGGCCCGTGCAGACCTCTAGTATAATGTCAGGAGTTTTTTTTACCGTAATTTTTTTTATTTTAGTTCGCATCTCAAACAATAGGTGGCGCTGACGGTGATCGAAGCCCAAGTCGACGCTTCACTCAGTACTGATCACCTGGCCTTCAATCGCCGTCAACGCCACCTATTTTTTGAGATGCGAACTAAAATAAAAAATTGTGGTAAAAAACCTCCTGACATTATACATAACCCTCCTGCAAAAATTTTTTAAATAGTTGTCCCCGTTTGCAAGTTATTGAATTTTAAAATCCATCAGTCATTTTTGGGACACCCGATAGCACAATAATAAAATCATTTTATAATCAGTTATTTTATAATCGTCGTAATTTCTCATTTATCATAAAAAAATAAATAATGAATATTAATAGAAAATTATTTATGCATGAAAGAGTTAATTTGTTTCAGATGACCAGAATGGTTTCAATCGTGTCAACCAATGCACAATCTTTTTCCTTCCCTGACATACCAGTTTATAACTTATTTAATTTTCATTTCTTTTTTCAAAATATCAATAAGTATGTTCTAAGAAATGAATGTTGATTTATTTATTTTATTTTTCTTCTTTTATCAAGCTCGACAAAACGTGCAAAATTTAAGCTATTGACTAAAATACCATTTTAAGTATAATTCAATGTTCATTAGTTACATTTCTGTTGCGAGGATAAAACGAAATATCGGATAAAAGTGAGTGCAATAAAAAATTAAGAAAGAAAATTTATAAGAAAATGTTTTGAGTTATTCTTTAAAATGCAACTATATTCTCATATCACTCGTAATATTGGCAGCCAGAGCAAATCGACATTAATTTTCTATCAAAAAATAAAGAAATAAAGAAATTAAAAAATAAAAAAATAAAAAAAAATGAATAAATAAATAAATAAACACAGAGATACGGATAATGAGTAAATAGATCTATATATTTAAAACACCTGGCTGTTTTTTTGGTCATCAGCCCTGAGCTTTCTACTGGCCCGATTTTGATAATTATTTTTTTAAATGAAAGCTATTTATGTGTAGATGTGCCCATTCTGGCTAATTTTTAATTTATTTCCATTTTTATATTTTATTTTCAATTTTAAAAGTTTTTTCATGACATTTCTTCAAAACAGTGGCAACAGGTTAAGCTTTTCTCGCTTTTCTCAAAATTTATTTTGTTTCATTATTTTCCACCAATCAGGAGCTGATCTCATCGGTGAATGTATAATCGCATTTCAAACAAAAAAAAAAGGGTTTTGTAAAATTTAATCATAATAAAATTATTGCACATAGTTATTCCCTGCAATACACAGATTATTTACTGAATAATATTATTAAGTGTTATGTAAGTAAAATAACAGAAGATAACCTTTAATAAAATATAATATCTAAAGAGAAACTTTGTCGATGGAGAAAATGTCGTCATACAGAAACCAGATAAATTTATTCCATGAATATAATATACATTGTTATAGCTGTGTCAGTGATGATGACATATTCACAGACTTTAATTCCTGCATCTAAATAAAGTGAACTTCTATTAATTTAAGGGTCCGTGGTGTGCACAAAGGAAAATATTTCTATAAACTGCGCCATTTCTATTTAATTATAATGAATATTTTATGAAACTAAAGAATTCTTAAATAACTGCATAAATCACGCTTTTATTTAAGAAAAGATGAGTATTTCTGAAGGTGTAAATGATGTCATATTAAAAAAAAAAAAAAAAAAAAAAAAAAAAAAAAAAAAAAAAAAGAATAAAACCTGTGATATGCCGGTATTACTATATTTCTATCTTACATAATATAAAAAAATAATTAAAATCATTTCATTGTATTAAGTTATTGTTTTAAAAAAAACTGCATTTCAGCAACAAATACAAAAATTGTATTCTTTTTAATAACAAAAATATCTTTTTTTTTTTTTTTTTTTTTTTTTTTTGCCATAACAATAAAATTATTTTTTGCAAGTTCATGGAGGATACAAACCAATAAATAAATTAAATTTATTGCAAGTGCTGTAAATATGTAGTGGGTTGGTTAGGCAGTTTAGTAAGTCCCTGTTTCTATTATAATTAAAATGTTTCATTGATATTATAATTATTGTACAGTTATCAAGCGATATTTAAAAGGGAAAAAATAAACTATGCAGATATTTTTGAATTCGTCTTCCGGGGTATAATATTAACTTCCTAAATAATTTGGCATTTAAATAATATTTAAGGTTTAGAAACCGCATTAAAAAAAAGATTTGTAGCTGAAGTTAAGTCCAACATAATAATTTATGAGTTGTTTTCCTTATTTTTTGTTATTTTCTGAATTTTGCGTATCTTCATCATGAAAAGCTATGTTATCCCTATTTTAAGAGGTGGCAATTGTTTATTTCGCTCAGTATCTTACTGTCTATATAAGATTGATATATCACACCTAATATATATTCTTTTCCGTCGAGTTTCGACGGGTGCAGCTAGTAAGTGTTTATAGCAATAAAATTCATTTCTTGATATGGATTTTCGCACGCAAGAGACAATGGAATAATCCATGACGTCATACAATGCATTGCTAAACACTGCACTCTGGATTGTTAATATTTCAGAATTTTTTGCGCAGAACATATTTTGAACGAAGCAGAGAAGTTTCTAACAAAAATAATGGTTTTTTTTTATTATTTATTTATTTTTTTTATTATTATTCAGAAGTATTATTAACGTCAGTGTTTTATTAACAGACCGAGAGGCGGTAGTGCATCGAGTTTACGGATGAAAATCTAGTATTAAAATCTCGAGTCGCATATTAAAACGCAATCGGTCTGTCACATCATATCTTGGTGTAAAAAATCCTACTTTAGTGGTTGACTCATAGGCTTACAATTAAGTTTTCCAGCTCCCAATCTCCCATGTTTTCATACTTTTGGATACAGGAAAGCACAAAGGTAAATTTAGTGAACCCTTAAAAGCGGGTTTTCAGGTGTTTTCCATCAAGATCTAGCTTGGCGGACGTTTTAATATGCGAATCAAGATTTAACTAATTTCAAGACACTAATTTCAGTAATTTCAATTTACAAGATTTTATCCGTGAAATCGATGAGATGATTGTCTGTGCTGCCGTGTCCCCGTCTATAACAAACTATAATTGTTTGTATAGAGCAAATCACTACATTACATTTTTTTAAATGTAGCGCGCTCCATGGTACTGGAAAAAAGTACTGATTATTATACTTTCTCTATATGTGGCGCGCTACGCTTCAAATCACAGTAAAAATTAACGCCTGTTATAATTTTTCAACTTGTGCGCTACATTACAAGCTGCCAGGAAAAGTAGTGACTTACGGCAATTTTTTTATTATTTTATTATTATTAGTAGTATTATTATTTTGTAGAGCACTATTTCCGACCAGTATCTTGGATTTAACCTTTTTTTTTTTTTTTTTTTTTTTTTTTTTGCTTATGATAAACTATTTTGTTTGTGTTATTAAATTAATTAAAAAAGGTATACCTTCCTTTCATGCCTTTTTTTCTTCAATATAAATGAACTG
This sequence comes from Maratus speculifer, assembly GCA_964019185.1. Lineage (NCBI taxonomy): Eukaryota > Metazoa > Arthropoda > Arachnida > Araneae > Salticidae > Maratus > Maratus speculifer. Next base: position 353,589,524 of record OZ025294.1, read on the forward strand.
AGTCGCGTAAATTTAAACATGAGTTTAAATGTGCTTTGAGATAAAAAAAAAAAAAAAAAAAAAAAAAAAAAAAAAAAAAGTTGCGAAATAGTTTCCTAATTGAAGAAAAAAAAAGCACCCTCTGTCTATAATTGAAATTTTTGAAAAAAACACAAAATAAGAAGAGTAGCAATTTAAACTGGTATAAATTACTCGATTTAATTGTAACTGAAATAAAACACCTGTACCGGATATTTTGTTTAGAACCATCTTAAACGCAGTTGAATCTAAACACATTTCTATTTAAGAGCAATTTGACATTATTCTATCATCCATGATTAAAACAGAATTCGAACTTGTTTTCTCTTTTTCTGTAGCGAGTAATTTAACTATTACACAAATCATACAGCTACACTATGCCTGTTAAAAAATGTAATTAATCAAGTTTGAAATTTGAAATTTTTATTTGTTAAACGTTTTGTACAAAATATTTTGAAATCGTATATGTAGACACTTTTATTACCCTCCAAGCATCTTGCAAATGGGTAAAATTGTAATGTTGTTTTCTCTGCATTTTGTTTTAAATGCTAATAAAATATGATTCTTTCAATATTACATAAAAAAAATCTTATTTAGGAATATAAATGTAATCCTTGAGAGTCTTAATCATTCTTCAATACTTTGAAAATTCACTAAATTTATAGAATTATAATATTTTAAATATTGCTTATATTGCAGTGAAACCTGGAGCTTAGTGTACGGAATATTATGGGACAAACGCTTAGAGGGTTAAACGTTATTGCTTGAAATGCATGAATCTATTATAAGCCAAAAAACATAACACACACTTTTATTTATAAACAGCGATATTTTTTCTCATATCTTTTTAATGCAATAGTAATTAAATAAATAGGCTATTTTTTAGAAGATTTTTTTAAAACGGCATAAATTAAAATGTGCAGTATTTTTATAAAAAAAAACACTATTGGCTATGTTAAGAATCCTTTTTTATGAACCAAAGTAATAATAATAGGTTTAATATACATTGTTTTATAATTAATCATCAGATCATAATACAATTTCCGAATCCTTTTTAGGAAAAAATTATTTTGGTAAAAATCAGAAAGGAAATGTCTAAAATATAAAATTTCAAAATCTTTATTTAATATTTGGGGAAACATAACACACTATGAAAAGTCTAAAGCATATTTTTCATTAATAAAATCACAATAAACAGAAATGTGCTCACTTAATTATTTCAGAACATTTCATCGCTTCTTCAATTTTCTATTTTTTAATGAATAATTTTGTAACAGAATTTACTTAATGTAAATTTAATATTTTTTTTTTTTTTTTTTGTCTTTTTTCCTTCACTTCAACAAAAAAATCATTACTTTTCTCTGGCTAAATTAGAAGGATCAGTTAACATAATTAAAAAACTTCCATTAGAGTTAGTTGAATGAATATTTCAGTTCAAATATTCCTCTGAAAGATACAGTTTGATCTCAGATGGTCAGAGCACGAAAATGAGATACTTTTCTAGAGGTTTAAATGACTCAAGAGAGCGGTGAGTTTAAATAAAATATACGAAAAAATAATGAGGATTGCTTTAATTAAAACAAAAGCAAAAAAGAACCCGTATCTTTAATTTAAATTTTAGAAAAAGTACAAAAATAAGCAGTATAACTTGAATTTAATCATAAAATATAAAGAAATAACTTGATTTTAATTGAAAATGAGAAAAACTTAATAAATGTAAAAATTGCTGAATGTGCAAATAAATGAAACCACACGACAAATATTAAACTTATTGCTTAAAAAAACTACTTTTTAAACTATGCTTAGAGATTGAGGTGGAAAAATAGATTCTTAATTCTTACCATAATGAATTAGACAAAAAACATGAAGCAAAGGACACTTAGCTACTTTATAGAGATATCTTTCTCAATGTATCATATTTTTTTCATCGCTATTTTTTAGAACGTAATAAAGACGTACAATAACTGCAAAAATTGCTGGATGTACAAATAAAGGAAACTACATGACAAATATTAAATTTATCACTAGAAAAATTAATTTTTAAGCTACGCTTAGAGATTGAGGTATAAAATAGATTTTAATTCTTAATATAAGGAAGTGGACAAAAAACATGAAACAAAAGACACTTAGCAGATTTATGATGATATCTTTCTCGATGTATAATTTTCTTTCTCATCCTTTTTTTAACTAGTTGGATGTGCCAATCCCAAAACTTTCTTCTATCTCATACGTACGATTTAATATTTAAAAGAAATAGTTACTCATTTTAATGCTTTAATAATTTTAATTCAATACCCTACAAACTTTGATTTTCATCTTAAATTTCTGCTTTAATCAATTAATCGGAGTAAAAACGAATTTCCGTCTCTGCACGAGCCGATGGACAATAGAATGATAGGCAGATTTTTTTTTTTCAAATTCAGGGAGAACCTACTTGCCATACCAAAAAATAATCATATACAAAAAATTTAGTTCAGTTCTAGAACTAACGTCATACACTTTTATGCGGTGCAATATTGAAAATGGCACAAAAATCGCGATTGCAGCACCCCCTTCCGGCCGATTATTTTCAAATTCAGGGGGGACCAACTAGCTATAGTCATACACTTACACAAAAAATTTGATTAAATTCGATGCATAACTTCATATACTTTTGGTCGGTACAATATTGAAAATGGCACAAAAATGGCGATTGCAGCGCCCCTTTCCGGCGGAATATCTCAAACCTGAAGGAGGACCTGCTTGCCACAGCCAAAAACATTCACAAAAAAATTGGTTCAATTCTATGCATAACTTCATACACTTTTTGATGGTAGAATGGCAACATACACACAGACACACAGACACACGGACAGACAGACATTTTGTAAAAACGTGTTTTTTTAAATTTCTGACCCCTAAAACGTGTAAATCCTTCGAAAACCGGAAGTCGAAAAAAATTTCGATTACAATACTTTTTTCTATTGAAGATAGAAGAAAGTAAAAAGTAAGTAATAAAGACATATAATAAATGCAAAATTTCTCGATGTACAAATAACTGAAATCACATGACAAATATTAAATTTATAACTAGAAAAATTAATTTATAAGGTATGCTTAGGGACTTAAGTAGAAAAATAAATTCTTAGTTTTTGCCATAAGAAATTGCCCAAAACACATGAAACAAAAAAACACTTAGCAGATTTATGGTGATATCTTTCTCAATGTAATCATTTCTTTCTCATCCCAATTTTTTTAAAGTAATAAAGACTTATAATAGATGTACAAATTTCTGGATGTACAAATAAATGAAACCACGTGACAAATATTAAATTTATCGTTAGATAAATTAATTTTTAAGCTATGCTTAGGGATTGAAGTAGAAAAATAAATTGTTAATTCATGACACAAAGAATTGAACAAAAAATTCGAAACAAAAAACATTTTGCAGTTTTATGGTGACATCTTTCTCAATGTATCATTCTCTTTCTCACCCTTATTTTTTAAAAAAGTAATAAAAACGCGTAATAAATTCAAAAATTGCTTGCCATGTACCATAATGTAATGGAATTCTTCTGAGTGTATCTGTAAATGAACCATTAATTGTGCATACTTCATATGCAATACCAAATATGCTTTAGTAACCCTGAATAAGCTTTATCAATTGCATGAAAATCCGATTATATTTACGGGAGTTAGAGGGTGAATAGACGAGCAGACGGACAGACGAACAGACAAACAGAATGCAGAAGCACTTTTCAACTTTATTGGAATGTGCTAATAAAAAACGAAGAACGAAAACAATTTTTTTTTCATATTGAAGTTTTTCATTAATTTAATGAAATTTTGATTCAGATGATACATTTACTCATTATGTATTTAATGAGGATATATTTAAAAAACGCATATGATAATAATAATAAAAAGAAATAAGGAATTTTTATTTTATTAGTTAATGCATCATCTAACTTATTACAATTCAAATAATATAAGAAAAATAACAATTTTTACTGTTGTAAATGTGAAGGAGAACGCTTTGAGGTTGGTTCGAATTTTATTATTTTTAGATATGCTGTATACATATCAAAATGGAGTTTTTTTTTTTTTTTTCATTTTATTACAATGACAGTCTTATGAGTTAATGTATATTGTTTTATTTATTTAAATAAATAAATATTATAAATCCATATAGACAGGTAAATTATTTACTTGATGAAAATGTTGCATAGCACAACGAGATTAAAAAAAATAATGAAGAAAGAAAAGAAAATACACTGTTTCTGATGTGATAATTTGTGCAAAAAAATTCATTATTTCTGATAGTTTACACGTGTTAAACAAAATTTTACTTATTGCAACAAAAAGATTTTTTTTTTAAATCTAAACAGTGATTTATAAAATCATATTTTTATCATGTACTAGAAATGTTTATTGCGTGTGTCAATTCTGACACACGTACCTAGTATAGGTATCTTTTATGATATTTTTCACATATATGTTCATATCACTCTTGAAATTAAAGTTGCTGAGACATAAATAGTTATATACCTATTGACACTTACCTATGATCTATATCTATATACACGTAAATTAAAATAAAATACAAACAATTGGTTTTTATTAAATTTAACGGAAATTTTTTTTAAAGAAATCGAAATAAATACCAATCCCCAGTGAATTATCGGAATCATTTAATTTAGCGGAAAAGGAGGCACGAAATTTTGATTATATAAAACTAATATCTGAAGTTTAAACTTTTTTGATTTTCAAAGATTTTAGTTTAAAATCTTAATTATATTGATCAGATCGATTTGGTAGAAATATTTCTAAGCATTTTATTTTTAACATATTTTACTTGATATTGACGGCGGTTTCTTAGTAAATTAATTTTCACAAGGAAAACATTTATTTATTATATCGTAATAATAATAATATGCATTCTAAAACGAGAAAGTTAAGAATTTATATTATAAATAATTATTTTGCTTTTTAAACATTACTGTTAAAAATTGACATGTTTCAATTCATTTTAATTGAGTCATCTTCAGAATGCAAATAAAAAGATTACAAACACAATGAATGTGAAAAACTGGAATAAATAATTATTGATTTCAAACTAAATATATAACGTCCTCTATATTTTCGATATCGTCCATGTCCCAACTACATACTAATATGTGTTTGCAGGATAACTACATAGTTGGGACGCGGATAATATCGAAAATATAGAAGGCGTTATATATTTAATTTGAAATCAATAATTATTTATTCCAGTTTTTCACATTCATTGTGTTTGTAATTTTTTTTATTTGCATTCTGAAGATGACTCAATTAAAATGAGTTAAAACATGTCAATTTTTAATATATTTTGAATGTTTTGTTAATAAATTAGCGTTTTATAAGTATAATAATTATTTATAATATATATTTTTACCTAGAATTTTTACCCAAAGTTTTAGAATATATATTATTATTATTATTAAGATATAGTTATTAATGGACGTAATCAAGATTTACTGATTTTATATTTCACTTTGACATTTATTTATTGTAATAAAATAATTCAGGATTAATACTTGATACTTTTATGTGGAAAAGAAGCTAAACAAAGTTTACATGCTTTATATAACCGGATCTACTTACTTAAGCGATACAAAGTATTAACTTAGTAATGATTATGCTTGATCTAATCCTTATTTATGTGAGTAATCTTTATGTACAATTCTTTTTATTCAGGTACTCTTGAGCCCTTTTGGCGACATCTTTTCTAAAGAGGAAGATTACTTTGATTTAAGAGCCCACACTAGTCACTCAAAAAGACTCGGATGATAATGTTAAGTCTATGGGGGTATTATTTTAAAATATCTCGCTCAAATTTTAATATTTTTACAAGATTATTTTTTTGCATAGGTAAGTTGAGGACGATCTAGCACCAGTTTAGTTTTTACTTTTTCAATTTTGGTTATATATATATATATATATATATATATATATTATATTAAGATAGTTTCAATTTCAGAACAAAATCAAACCGGTTCAGAAAGTTATTTTCTGGGTTTTTTTTTATATGAAACCAGAATTTAAAAGGTAAAACTAGCCCGGTTGAAGATCGTCCTCATCTATCCTATGCCCAAAAAAAAAAAAAAAAAAAAAAAAAAAAAAACTTGTAACAATATTAAAATTTAAGCGACATAATTGATAATAACGCCCCCATAGGCTTAGCATTATCATCCGGATCTTTTTTAATGACTAGTGTGGGCTCTTAAGGTGATAGTAGACACTGAAAAACATCAAACTCGATTACAAAATCGATTTTACAATTTTTACGAATAAAGTCAAGTATGCTATATTTAAATATATATATATACGTGTAGTAAATGATGTTTGACTAGTATATTATAGTTTAACTTGCAAAGTATAGTTTTAAATATGTATGCGTACTTTAATTGCTATTTTCTCAAAATTCAAAATTTTGCAGATTTTTGTAATTTAAAATGTTCTATGCGCATTACTAAAAATTAAAACTAGGACCTTCAAGCTTAACTCGTGCCAAATAGTATAAAAGCTTTACAGATGTTTTCTTTATCTATTTTTGAAAATTTAAAGGAATTCTGCAAAATATGCAGCTTTTATTATAAAAATACAAATATATTTTGCTGAATTTTCAAAACTGATATTTATTGTATGCATATATTCCCAAATTTATGGAAACATTTTATTATTAAAAGTGCACTCTCCTCGCTATCGGGAAGCGTGTGTACTAATGTATTTCCACACTTAACCCAACCCCTTTACCCTCTAATATTTTGGAACCGTCACTATTTTACATAATCACCCTAGAGATATCTCTAAAAACATTAATATCTATTCCCCAGGACTCCCCTTTACATCTATTTATGGACCGCCATAAATCTGCCAAACATTGCTAGTTAGAAAGGCACACGGGTAGTAAAATAACTTTTGCCTTGTAAAGTGGTTTTTTTCTCTCACTTTATGACGTACTAGAGTCACAAAGATGGTAGAAGAAATTCTGAACGATTTTTTTTTTCCTTAACAAGGGAAGGTACACGGTTCGAAGTAAGATAATAACAAGCTCAAATGTTGTAAATCAATTCCTTCGCTTGAAGAGGAAAGTTTTTCGTTAAAAATCGAACTCTAACTTATATGTTTAAAACGTGATACCAAATAGGTTCGTTCAAATGTGCTGGGACATAAATCGGTAGGGAAAAATTAGCATTAAAGAAGTGAGTGAGAAAGTGTAAAAAAATATATGAAGGAAAACATTTAAGAAAAGAAACAGCCTGTTATCTGCTTCAAAATGTTAAAACGATATTCGGAAGAATTAATGTTTGTCGTGTATTCAGAAATATGAGTAAATTGTTTTTAGACGATTAAAAAAATAGTTTCAAAGTGCATTTATTGAACTTGCAACGAAATATAATTGAAGTTAAATCAATAACTTACTATAACTCTACAACTGCTTGGAATAAATTATAAGCTTTCAAAGCAGTAATTTTATTACTCTCTTATGGGTTGAAATTTAATTTAATATAATCAATTTTACATTTAAAAGAATCTACTGTGGCTCCTTTCAGTGGAAAAAAAAGTCTATTATAAAATGTTCCTAACCTTCAAAGGGTTTTTTTTTTTTTTTTTTTTTTTTTTTTTGAAAAATATAAATTTTTATTACACACATGTGTTTTTATTTAAAACAGGGAATAAAACTAATGAATTCAAATGAATTTTTAATGAAATTTTAATTAACTTTTCATATTTAAGCAATATTAAGGCAAATTTTAGCAAATTTGCTTTATAACATACCATAAATAGAACTTTATGGCCAAATTTTATTTCAATATCTTGAAAACTTATCAAGAAAAGTGGTTTCTTGAAAGCGTAAACAAAGAAAAATACAGTTTTCCAGGAAACACAAATTAAGATTTTATTATAGCACAGAAACTTATCTATAACGGTTGATATTTTGAGCTATATCTTTGCTTCTATAATTACCGCGGAACCAAACGTAAAGTATTTTTGGAAAATGCTTTAGCTTTAATTTAAAACAATAAAAACAAAAAAGAAAATTTTCATACTCTTGCTTCAAAGAATAACGCCCGTCAAAATATAAAAAAATTGACAAAAGAAAAAAAAAAGAAAAAGGAAGAAAAGGAAGAAAACCCATAACTGAATTAAGTGTGGGATAGCTCAACCTTTTCCTACTTTATACTTAATCAATAAAAGTACGAATCTTATCAGAATAAACTAGTATACCAAATTGAAGTAAATCTGATAAATCTTCATGAAAAACGCATTTATCTAAATTAAAGTGGGGAATTAACTCCCAATTCCCCATTTTATACTTAACGAATGAGCCTCCAAATTTAATTTGTGAAACTACTTATTAGAACAAACTGGTACATCAAATTTGATGTAAATCAAATAATCTTGCATAAAAAATCTAAATAAAGGGTTGATTTGTCTCCCGTTTTCGCCTTTTATACTTAACCAATAAACCTCCAAATCATATTATGGAAGAGGTTTATCAGAATAAACCGGTATACCAAATTTGAAGCAAATCAGATAATTTTGCATGGAAAACCCATTTATCAAAATTGAAGGGGGTATTAGCGCCCCCTCTTCCTTTAACCTAAACCAGTGAAAAACCAAAACTAATTAGAAAAGTATCTAATCAGAAATGATGAAAGTGAGCCTAAAAATAACATAATAAATTAGGACTTCAAATGTGAAAACAAAACAATAAGTTGCTATCAAACATACACTAAATTTCTCGATTAAATATATATAAAGAAATAACATAAAAAAATAAACATTATAATCGACGTTTATCTTTAATACCCTCCTCAGAAGTGAATATTCAAAAATATACATCAGCAAAAAATTGTTTTCATGCTACATCAACGGCGTCATTCCTGAGAATGGTTTTAAAGTTAAAACGAAACGTTAAGTATAATTTTAATTTTTGCATATTTTCTAAATTCTCGAAATATACAGTACGTTGGATATCAAATTATTGCATTGCTTTCACGATAAAACCAACATACAATCGATTAATATAGTTTCCTTCGTTGAAATTCGTTTAAAAATACTAATGTCAAAGCTTGATCTCGAATTAAATATCTTTCTATACCAATCACATTAAATCAATCCAATCTGTCAATTCCAGCCAATTTAAAAAATTGAAAATGTTATAATAGAGAATAACTGTAGGTGAACAACTATAAAATTAATTTAAATAAAACTGTACTCATTCCGATGTTGCAAAGTATAATCCTTATACTTTATTAATATACAAAATTCAAAGCATTATAGAATTTGGCTTAAAAAAAAAAAAAAAAAAAAAAGACAGATAAAGATTTTTTTTTTCAAATAAATTACGATTAAGTATTATTCTTTAACATAAATCCAATATTTATTATAGTATGACGAAAATTAATGAGTATAGCTCTCTCTCTCTCAATATAATAAATAAAAAAAGATCTTTTTTAATTAAATGTGTTCCAAATATTTTTCAAATTCTTCAGATAAAATATTCCAAAAAATCACCAAACGAATAGACAATAAGGTATTTAATGCATTTCTGATATTTCGTTAGAGAAACATTTTTTCCATTTTACTAGCAATTTATTTTGCGTAAAAAAAAAAGAAAAAAAAGCTGTGAGGGGGGGGGGGGGACATTCACTCGATTATTTTCACGAAAAAATAATATGTAACATGTTTCCAGATTAAATTCAAACTAGCGTTCAACATCCAATACTATCCTGTTTACTTTTTTAAAGGGAAAAAAACTATTCACATTTTTTTCAAACATCTAAAAATACAAGAAATTTTACTCATAATTGAATGCCATTTCAAAAGCATTCGAAAGTTTTTAAAACGCAGAACGTTCTTTTGATACTCATGCTCATTTATCATCCTGTGAAAGGAAAGAAGGAATCAATACGATTCTTTGAAGTTTGCCAGGAGAAAAAAAAATATATTTGTTTATTTACTTTTATCAGGAGATGTGCCATACAAATAGTTTAAATTTTTTGTATAGTTGATCGGTGTTGTATGATATCATATCAGTGTATATCCAAACTGAAAGAAAGTTTCTTAAATTTTAAATATTGGATAGTCTGAAAGCAAGTGAAAAGGTTGTAGTTAAATGATCTATAAAAGAGCGTTATAAATTATCCTGTTTTAAAAAATGGCAAAGTACATATGATAAAGTTTATGTATTATGTTATTAGTCATTTTTTTAAACTTTGACTGTTCAGTCACATAATCGTTGATTTTTAGATTACAGGCGGTTTGCGTTACTGCCAGTCTAAATAAATATTGTTTTTCGATAGCGTTTTGCATATTAGTTATATGTGAAATAGTATTGATATCAAATGAAAAATACTACTTTCTACTTAATAATAAAGTTAAAGATCCATTTAAATAAAATTGCATTCATTCAAATGTTACAAAGTACAATCCTTATACTTTACTATTTTACAAATTTCTAGACATTATCGACTTTGCGTTCAAAGAAAAACAGATAAAGATTTTTTTTTAATAAATTAAAATTTATTATTATTTTTTTAATATAAGTTCAATATTTGTTATATTTTATGGCAATTAATGAATATAGCTCTCTCTCTCTCTCAATATTAGATATAAAAAAGGATCTTTTTTAATTAAATGAGTTCCAAATACTTTTTTAATTCTCCAGATAAAACATTCCTCAAAATCACCAAATGAATAGACAACAGTTTTTTTAATGTATTTCTGATGTTTCTTTAGAGAAACATTCTTTCCGTTTTATTGTCATATTATATACGTAAAAAAAGCGAAAAAAAGGCGGGTGGAACAATAAAATTGTACTCATTTAAATGTTGCAAAGCATAATGCTTATACTTTGTTATTTTACAAAATTCTAAACATTATCGAAGTTATGTCCAAAAAAAAGAGTGGTAAGGATTTTTTTTTTCAAATAAATTAAAATTTAATAATATTCTGTAATATAAATGAAATATTTTTTACATTTTGACGACAATTAATGAACATAGCTCTCTCTCTCTCAATATAATATATGTACAAAAGGTTTTTTTTTAATTAAATGAGTTCCAAATCTTTTTCAAATTCTTCAGATAAAACATTCCTAAAAGTCACAAAATGAATAGACAACAATTTATTTAATGCATTTCTGATATTTCGATAGAGAAACATTCTTTCCGTTTTACTGCCTCTTTATCATGCGTAAAAAAAGAGAAAAAAAAAAGGGCGCGGGGAAACGTTCACTCAATTATTTGTACTAAAAAAAAAATAGCCCATAACATGTTTCCAGATGAAATTCAAAGTAGCGTTCAACATTCAATACACATCCTGTTTGCTTTTTTAAAAGAAAAAAAAACTAGTCACATTTTTTTCAAGCATGTAAAAATACAAGAAATTTCACTCATAATCGAATGCCATTTCAAAAGCATTCGAAAGTTTTAAAAAATTTCGAATGCTTGTTCTTTGATACCACATTCTCATTTATCATCCTACGAAAGGAAAGAAGGAATCAATACGATTCTCCGTAGTTTGCCGGGAGAAAAAGAAAAAGAAAAAAGTATTTGCTTATTTACTTTTATCAGGAGATGAGCCATAGAAATAGTTTAAACTTTTTGTATCGTTGGTCGGTGCTGTATGATATCACACCAGTGTATATCCAAACTGAAAGAAAGTTTCTTGAAAATTAAATATTGGATAGATTGTAAAGTAACTGAAAATATTGTAGTTAAATGATCTATAAAAGAGCGTTGCGAAGTATCCTGTTTTTAAAAAATGGCAAATTACATATCATAAAGTATGTATAATGAGATTATGTATGTATTATAAGAGTAATCATTATTAAAAACTTTGACTGTTCGGGGACAAAATCGTTGATTTTTAGATTACAGATGGTTTGCATAACTGCAAGTCAAAATAAATACTGTTTTTCGATTGGGTTTTGCATTTTAGTTATGCAAAAAAGCATTTGCTTATTTACTTTTATCAGGAGATGTACCATACAAATAGTTTAAACTTTTTGTGTTGTTGGACGGTATTTTATGATATCATATCAGTATATATCCAAAGTGAAGGAAAGTTTCTTGAAATTTAAATATTGGATAGTCTGAAGGTAGCTGAAAAGATTGCAGTTAAATGATAATAACGTTATGAAGTATCCTATTTAAGAAGAAAAAGTCAAAGTACATATCATAAAATTTATGTATTATGAGACTAGTAATTATTAAAAACTGTGACATCTGGGTCAAAGTTTTTTTTTCAAAAAAATTAAATTTTATTATTATTCTTTAATATAAATTCAATATTTGCTACATTTTGACTTCCATTTATGAACATAACACTCTCTCTCTCAATATTATATATGAAAAAATATCTTTTTTTATTTAAATGAGTTGAAAATATTTTTTTTTAATTCTTCAGATTAAACATTCCTAAAAATTACAAAATGAACAAGCAACAGAACATTTAATGTATTTCTGATATTTCGTTAGAGGAACATCCTTTCCGTTTTACTGACAATTTATTGTGCCTTAAAAAAAAAAAAAAAAAAAAAAAAAAAAAAAAAAAAAAAAGGCGGGAGGAACGTCACTCGATTATTTGCACGGAAAAATAACCCATAACATGTTTCCATATTAAATTCAAACTAGCATTCAACATCCAATACTATCCTGTTTCCTGTTTTCTTTTACAAGGTGAAAAAACTATTCACATTTTTTTTTCAAGCATGTAAAAATACAAGAAATTTAACTCATAATTGAATGCCACATTAAAAACATTCGAAAGTTTTTTAAAACGTAGAACGTTCTTTTGATACGATGCTCATATATCATCCTGCGAAAGGAAAGAAGGAATCAATACGATTCTCCCAAGTTCACCAGGAGAGAAATAAAAATAAAGCATTTGTTTATTTACTTTCATCAGAAGATGCACCATACAAATAGTTTAAGCTTTTTGTATTGTTAGTCGGTGTTGTATGATATCACATCAGTGTATATCCAAACTGAAAAGAAATTCTTGAATTTTAAATATTGGATAGACTGAAAGCAACTGAAAAGGTTGCAATTAAATGATCGATGAAATAGCGTTACGAAGTGTCCTATTTTTAAAAAATTGCAAAGTACATATCATAAAGTTTATGTATTATGTTATTAGTCATTTTTAAAAACTCTGAATGTTCGGCTACAGAATCGTTGATTTTAAGATTACAACGGTTTGCGTTATTGCAAGTCGAAATAAACACTGTTTTCCGATTGCGTTTTGCATATTAGTTATACGTGAAAAATTAACAATATTAAATGAAAAATACTACTTTTTACCTAATAATAAAGTTTAACAACTATTTAAATAAAATTGCACTCATTCAAATTTTACATAATATAATCCTCATACTTTACTTTTTTACAAAATTCTAAACATTATTGAATTTGTGTCAAAAAAAAAAGAACAGATAATTTTTTTTTTAAATAAATTAAAATTTATTATTATTTTTTTAATATAAGTACAATATTTTTTATATTTTATCACAATTAATAAACATAGCTCTCTCACTCAATATTATACATGAAAAAAAAATCTTTTTTAATTAAATTTAGTTCTAAATATTTTTTAATTTTTTCAAATAAAACATACTTATAAATCACCAAATGAATAGACAAGAGTTTATTTAAGGCATTTCTGATATTTCGATAGAGAAACATCCTTTCCGTTTTACTGCCAATTTATTATGTGTAAAAAAGGGAAAAACGAGGCGGGGGAAATGTTCACTCGATAATTTGTAGGAAAAAAATAATCCGTAACATGTTTCCCGATTAAATTGAAACTAGCGTTCAACATCCAATACTATTCACATTTTTTTCAAGCATGTAAAAATACAAAAAAATTAACTCATAATCGAATGTCATTTCAAAAGCATTCGAAAGTTTTTAAAACGTTGAACGTTCTTTTGATACCCATGCTCCATTTATCATCCTGCGAAAGGAGAGAAAAAATCTAAAAAAATCTCCGAAGTTTACCAAAAGAAAAAAAAAAGTATTTGTTTATTTATTTAATCAGGAGATGTAACATACAAATTGATTGAACTTTTTGTACTGCTGGTCGGTGTTGTATGAAGAAAGTTTCTTGAATTTTATATATTCGATAGTCTGAAAGCAACGGAAAAGGTTGCAGTTAAATTATCTATAAAATAACGTTACAAAGTATCCTGTTTTAAAAAAATGTCAAAGGACATATCATAAAGTTTACGTATTATGAGACTATTTATTTTTAATAATTCAGACTTTTGGGTCATAGTTTTCTTACAAATAAATTAAGGTTTATTATTATTCTTTAATATAAATTCAATACTTGCTACATTTTGACGACAATTAATGAACATAACTCTCTCTCTCATTATTATATGTGAAAAAAAGATCTTTTTTCAATTAAATGATTCGAAAATATATTTTTTTTAATTCTTCAGATAAACATTCCTAAAAATTACTAAATGAATAGGAAACAGAGCATTTAATGTATTTCTGATATTTCTTCAGAGAAACATTCTTTCGTTTTATTGTCAATTTATTATGCATAAAGAAAAGGAGAGGAAACATTTATTCGATTGTTTGTGCGAAAAAATAATCCGTAACATGTTTCCAGATTATATTCAAACTAGCGTTCAACATCCAATACTATCCTGTTCACTTCTTCAAGGGGAAAAAAACTATTCACATTTTTTTTCAAGCATGCAAAAATACAAGAAATTAAACTCATAATCGAAATGCCATTTCAAAAGCATTCGAAAGTTTTTAAAACGTAGAACGTTCTTTTAATATCATGGTCATTTATCATCCTAGGAAAGGAAAGAAAGAATCAATACGATTCCCGAAGTTTGCCAGGAGGAGAAAAACAAATATTTGTTTATTTACTTTTATCAGGAGATGCACCATACAAATAGTTTAAACTTTTTGTATTGTTGGTCGGTGTTGTATGATATCATATCCGTGTATATACAAACGGAAAAAAAGTTTCTTGAATTTTAAATATTGGATAGTCTGAAAGCAACGGAAAAGATTGCTGTTAAATCATCTATAAAAGAGCGTTATGAATTATCCTGTTTTAAAAAATGGCAAAGTACATATGATAAAGTTTATGTATTATGTTACTAGTCATTTTTTTAAACTTTGACTGTTCGGTTAAGATTACAGACGGTTTGCATTACTACAAGTCGAAATAAATACGGTTTTCCGATTGTGGTTTGCATTTTAGCTACATATGAAAAAGTAACGCTAACAAACGAAAAATACTACTTTTTACTTAATAATAAAGATACAGATCTATATTTCTGAAATGTAATTTAACGAATTTTTCATAGAGAGTTAAAAAAAAACATATATGTTGTTAATTTACTTCTATTTGGAGATGCACCATACAAAGAAATTTAACCTTGGTTTTGTAAGTCGATTTTTCTTGATATCATGGCTGCATATCTAAACTATAAAAACTTTTCTTGAATTATAAATATTGTGTATAGTCCTAAAGCAACTGATAGCATTGCATTCAAATTACGTATCAAATAGCATTGCGAAGTATCGGCTTTTACAAAATAATAAGATATGGTTATGATATGAATTCATTACAAAAACAGTCTTTTTTTCTGTCTAGACTCGTAAACTTCATTCTTTTTTTTTTTAGTTCACAGGATATCAAAGCCTGAGATCTAATGTATCTGCAGGTTCTATACGAACGTACGTGTGTATTTATGTAACACAATACATTGTTTTTTATTACAGTGTTTATAGTTTTTTTTCTTTTAACAGCGTAAGCTTTTTTGTTCTTAATTTTTAATAGTTGATTTGTATACACTTCAATTTTTGTGCAAACCATTCCTGTAAATTTTGATGAATTTTTCGTGTTTGAAAAGTGATAGTTACACCACTGTTCGTACGGATACCGTTATTTCTCAGGTAAAATATCAGTATTTTTTTTAAATAAAAATAAAGTAAATAAATATATTTAAACATGCAACATTTTGGCTTTTTCATCGGAGATTTTTGATGAGAAAGGACTGGTATAGAAGAATTTCTTGGTCTCAAAATTCCAGGATCTGTTCGAAACCTGTGTACACAAGACTAATACTTTCATTCAGTGACAGATGTTAAAAAAATGCTTTCAAATGGATACAGATAGATAGATAGTACATATAAATAAAACTGTTTAAAGTGGCTATTATTATTTTATCATCTACTAAGATTTCATGATTTTTTTTTTTTTTTTTTTTTTTTTTTTTTTTTTTTTTTTTATTGACTTTGGTAAATAAATGTAATATATGTTATAGTTAATTTGATAAATTCGGTAATTAATAATAACCACGTCATTCGGTAAATTCGATAAATATTGCATATTAATCATATTAACTGGTTATTATTAATAAGTACCAATGAAGTTCGCTCAATATGATTAATTCAGCTTAGTAACAAATACGTCCTTTACAAGAACATGTACTGTCAAAACTATATGAAGCTAATAATAAAAAATTATATCCAATCAATAAACGTATCCTATTAATATGACATCAAAGCTAAATGAATTAAAGCTTATTACTTTTATAATTACTGAATCTAATTGGTAAAAATTTTATACACTATAAAAGTAAAATAACAAATACCGTTAAGTGCCCAAAAAAGTCCCCCTTTAGCCCACAGTAAATTCTGCTGATTTCAAGAGACTTATATTTGGAACTTTTCTGAAAAAGGTAGGACATAAAATTTTGCAGGATTTTTACAATTTTCAAAATAAAATAATATCAAATTCACATTTTTTAATTTAAAATTATCTTCCATAGATGGTAATTAGTTTCATTAATAAAAACAATTAGTTAATGAAACAAATTTAATTTAACTAATTAAATTTTAAATCAAAGAAATAGGAACAAAAATGATAAAATTTACGTTTAACAAATAAATATTATAAAATCTCACGCCATTAAAATCCGTAAAAACATTCCTTTCAAAGGTTTAGGAGCGCACATAGTGAAATAGACCATTCTGATATAATGATATGTAAAGACATTATATAAAAATAAATTGCAAAAGATATGTTCATTTAGGAGCTATAAAAACAAAAGACTTAAGGAATTTTGTGAAACAATAGACGTATTAAAGCTTAAAAGGGCAGGCTTATGAACGATACTTTTTCTAAAAAAGAAAAAATTATCTATAAGGAGAGGGGGCTTATTATTCGGAAGACGGCTTAGTTTTAGTTCGTTACGATAATTTCAGTTTTAATATGCTTACGCAATGAATGTATAACAATGTATATTAAAAAAAAAAAAAAAAAACGGTAAGTAAGTAGAAGGTTTTTAACTTAGACTTCTATTAAATTAATTTTAACATATAAGCAAAAGTATTTAGAGAAGCTGCAATCGGAATGAAACAATTTTTACACCACTCTAATAAAATAACAAGAAATAAAGAAAAGAAGAAAGAAAGAAATAAGTGCTTTCCAACCGATTCAGAAAAATGTAACAAAACTGCAACGTTTAAAACAATAAAATATTACGTCTTATTTCCCCATATGGAAATGTGTAACACATTTCAAAACCGAATTTTAGATATTCCTACATAGAATCGTAAAATTATCCGAATTTTATAGCAGCCCTGTATATGATATAGATTTGTATCTATTAACAAGATTAAATAGATTTGTATCTATTAACAAAATGCATTCCAAAGTTTAGTTCATTTAACATGTTCGCTGCCGCTTACGTGAAGATGTGATGATGGTTAATGCCGCACTGTAGAAGTGGGTTTTTCTCAGAAGCCGATTTACTTTTTATAACAAAGTATCAGTGAAAGATTTTCCCGCGCCGGCGCGTGACTGGCTATTGGACATCACCCCACATCACGCGCTGGCGCGTGAGTGGCCCCTTAACGTTGGCGCCATATCACGCGCTTTCGCGTGAGAGGCAGTGAATGCGTTAAGAGATACATATATATCAGAAAATTTCCCTTTAGAAATTTCCTCAAATAAGGAGAATGGTACGCGAATACTTTTGTGCAGCCCTATAATGAGGATAAAATTTATATATAAAGAGAATATGCAATAATAATAATAATAATAATAATAATAATAATAATTAAATATAAAAGCGCATAACGAATTTAAAAACATACTCTCCAACAATTATTACGCAAGTAAAGTTCTATAACCGATTTCTTTTGTGTATCCCTGTAAATTAATAAAACAAGCTATGAATGCTCTGTATTTAACATGATCATAGTGAAATTCAGTGATTTATATCAGTTTCAATACACTTGAAATAGTGTAATGTCATTAATATGCTCTTCAATCTATTTTTTCTCATATGCCATAATGTAATCGAATTCTTTTGTGTCTTTGTAAATGAGCCATTAATCGTACATACTTAATATGCAATACCAAACATGCTTTGGTGATCCTAAAGAAGCTTTACCTATTGCAGGAAAATCCGGGTACATTTGCGCGTGTTAGATTGTGCCCAGATAGATAGACGAACAGACAAACCGAATGCATAAGCACTTTTTAACTTTGTTGGAAAGTGCTAGAAAAGGAGAAAAGAAAGAGGTCCCTTTTACGAACAGAAATGCCAAATTAGAGAACCATCGAAAAGTCGAAGAAAACACTATCATTAAGAAATATGAGCTGAGGGTTCAAAGTACAATATTATCATTTTTATACATAAAAAAAGAACAAATCGCAAATAAATTACTTTAGAGATAAAATATTATTACATTTCCATCAAATTATTTATTTTGGTATTCGAAGTTACAAAGGGTCATTAAATTTTTCACATTTGCAGCAACACCTAAGTTGAAATTTCAAGGCGATCGAATTTTCAACTTCTCAGCTAAGCTTTTTTTTTTTTTTTTTTTTTTTTTTTTAACGCTGAAAAAATTTTGAACTCGCAAGAAAATAATATCACACTGATACTACTTTTGTACACAAGACAATTGAAACTAGCGAAAAATAAAGGTCGGCGAGTATCCCAAAAGTTACGATCTCCTACATCTAAAATAAACAATTAACTGATATCGTCAAGTTGTTGCCAACAAACTAAAACAAATTTTCGCAATCACAATTGTTGTTATACGTTTTTTACAATTGTGAAACGCTAACACGGAATAAATAAACGCATTTGTTATGCAAATCTCAAGCCATAAGAACTGAAATTTATTAAAATGACCGAAGGTGTTTGATAATTATTAATAAGTTAATTTGATAAATTCTCATAAATTAATCATATTAACAGACTTATTTGGATAATTTTTAATATTTACTATAATAATCGATAAATCAAACTGATCGTAACATATATACACATTAATTAATCTCTTGCATTGGAAAATACTTGCGCCTAACGATGTTTTCGCAACATAACTTCTAAGTTTCTTACCATTATTTTTTACTAGTAATTTTCGTCTTATTTGATGACGGTAATTCTGCTAATAAAAAAAACAAAAATTACTATTAAAAAATAATGGTACGACAACTGGAAATAGTTCATCTAATTCACAAAAAATCTTGATGCGTGGCACGTCTTTATGAGGCAATTTTCAAATTAACTTATACTTTTATTAATTATCTTCATAAATTTTAAATGATTATGATTTCAATTCCATAAATGTTTTTTAACACTTGTGAGCTAAGCAAATCATATCTAATACAAAATGTATATGGGAAGTTTTGGATATATCATCTAAGAGACAGTTATTAATTTTAATAGTGTGAGATTTTATCATGTTAAGATTTTTAACGTGATTTCAACGTTAATTTTAATCCTGTAAGATTCAGATTTTTTCTGCACCAATAATTAAAAAGAAATCCAATTTAATCCCAGAAATTGCGTGATTGAACAAGTAAAAATGAGAATTAAAACAATTCAATTGCGGCATAGTCAATACATCTTCAAAGTTACAATATACTTATTTACTTATCCGATGAAAGCATCTTTCATTTTAAGCAGCTATTTGGTTAAATTGCGCAAATAATTTCTAAAGTACAGAATGTTATTTAAAGTTTTTTCCCCTTTAATAATAAAAATCTTATCATATTAAATGGATTCTTTTGAAAATTGACTCGTCATTTCAGGTTATTTACTTAAATTCAAACTAAGTCGATATCAAATTTAAGGCGATGTTTAAATTTTAAATTTTGTTGCCTTTATCCATGTCTGAAATAAATTCCTCTATAAAATATTTCGAAATTTATATAATTGACTCCTGTTTAGGATTTTTATTTAATTACTTGTTGAAATACAATCCTTCTACATTTTCAGAGTTTTGAAAGCTTCAAATTTATATATACGATTTCAAATATCAAATAGTTTTATGAAATATTTATACAAAAATAAACTTATTTATTTTTGATAATTCAATATATAAGGGTAATATAAAAAAATACGGAAATCACAATAAAATTTCTGTTAAATGTTATATAATGCAATTTCTTTTGATACATTCAAATAAAAAATATCCTTAGAAGTATTTTTTGAGACATTACATTTCTAATAGCATAAATAAATCAATTAAGACTTAGAATTTCAGATTCTCATTTTTCCTGACATGTCACATTGTAACGTGCGCAAAGTAAAGGGCTTTTTTTCTATGCTGTATAAAAAACTTTTTCCAGATTTTTTTTTAAATTTGTAATTAACATTTATACTTTATAAAACAAACATATAAGGGTCATTCCACGTCAAATGAGCAAAAATTTAAAAAAAGTCCTGGCCCAGTGGTAACCGACTTTCATAAAATTTGATACACAGGTTTTATTCATATTCAAATAGAGCTCTGCAAAATATCTTGACAAAAAATAAATTATTTTAGCAGTTTTGGACTTTTAAAAAACTTGTAATGTAGAACGGCATGTGTGCAATCGTCCAATGTTGCAAGTTTAAAGCTCTGTATCTTGAAAAATATTTAACATAAATGAATTTGGCTTGCAATTTTATAATCTCTGAATAATTATCTTTTTTATTTATTTAGCATTCTGGTAACAACGTAATTAATTTTAAATGGGTTGTTAAAATTGAAAATTTGTGAATTTTGAGAAAATTCGAAACATTATAAAAATCTTAAAAAATGATAAAACAAGTGAGAAATTGGTGCATGATACAGTATTATATATGAAGATTGAATTCCACAAGTTTGATAATTAACATTTAATTCCTTCATCTTAAAAAAAACTTAGAAACTTTAAAAAAAAATTACAAAATCGTATTTTTTCCTCTTATTTATGCTCAAATAATGAATGAAGGACAGGTCCATTAGGAACAATACTGCACAGACATAAATATTAATAAGTCCATAATATGCTCGAAAATTTTTAATAGTGCCTTTTTATTTCTAACAATTAAAAAAAATGTGTTCAAAAAGGTAATTTTGTCACATTCCACGCAAAACTTCCCTTTAAATTAGCGCGCTTTTTAAAAAAATTGCACGATTTCAAGGAAAAAACAGTGATGCCATCTATAAGATTTTGATATTACTAGATAATTAATTCTTCACGTCTCATCGCTTTTAAAATAATCCTGTAGAAAAAAAGAAGAAAAGAAAAGAAAGGCGAGAACGTTTGAATATTTAAAATAGACACTTTTACTTATAATATCAAATAATTTGAAAAAATATAAAAGTATTCTTTCTTGTGTAAAAATGCAATATAAATATTGCCTCTTCCCGTCAAGTTTTTCCTTCTTTATTTTTTTTTTAGCATTAAGGACTCAAAAAGGCATACATGATTTTTTTTCCATTTAAAATACGTACTTTTATCTATAACGTCAAATAATTTGACACTTATAACAGATGTCCTTAATTTTTTATTAATAATAGAAATATTGAATTTTATCCTTGAATTTTTTCCTTTATTATTTTTTATTAAGGAATAAAAAACCGAATCCTAAATTACGCCAATCTTTTACTTATTATCCATTCTTACCTGAAAATAATTATAATATAGTCTTTTCATTCCTAAAGCTAATAATCATGATTGAAATTTCAAGCATGTAGACAAAACTCGATTTTGTATCAACTTTTAACGTGAGTATACATACTGAAATAAACTGTCCTGAAACTTATTATTTTGCATTTACTCATTAATAAACATGTTGTACTTACATCCCAATTTTCATTCATATCTGTGACATGGCAGCGACAGCTAATTTGTTCATTTTATATGGAATGACCCATAAGTAAGGTAACAAAATCTGTGTTTTACAAATAATTTTTCATAATTAAAATACGACTGTCACTGAAAATGAATGTCATTTTCCTTGCATGCATTTTAGTTTATATGATGTATAAACTAGAGGTCTGCACGGGCCGAAATTTCCAGGCCCAAGCCCGGCCCGAAAGTTAAAATTTGGGCCCGAGCCTGGCCCGGCCAGAATGAAAGAAACATTGGCCCGACCCGGCCCGGCCGAAAGTTAAAATTTCGGCCCGAACTTGGCCCAGCCCGGAAAAAAGTTAAAAATTCGGCCCGAACCCGGCCCGACTCGGGTGACTTTCGACAGAACATTGATCTTTACTCTATCGGAAGAGTTCAGACCAAAAAAACTTATCTTAGTTTTTTTTTCTTTCCTGTTTATAATCTCTATTTATGCAGAAGTGCTATAGGCT
Source organism: Maratus speculifer (assembly GCA_964019185.1). Taxonomy (NCBI): domain Eukaryota; kingdom Metazoa; phylum Arthropoda; class Arachnida; order Araneae; family Salticidae; genus Maratus; species Maratus speculifer. The sequence goes on from OZ025294.1 coordinate 353,612,188, forward strand.
GCGATATTTACGCTTTTACTGAACCTTTTTTGTTTGTTGTATGTAAATGTTTCAGTTATCATTAGTATTATTAATACATAAAAAAATCTAGAAAATGGTAAATGGCAAAAGTAAAATCTTTTAAGACATTGGAAAGAAAAAAATACGTTTCCTTCTTAGCAGATGTAAATGTTTAATACATTTTTTTCTCGCGTATTGTTGTATTCATTTTGCATAAATGAGCAGTTTAAAAGAAGTTTGCAGTTTTCAATTTAAATAAAAATTCCGTCTTAATCATGTTTTTTTTTTCAACGTGTTTAATTCTATTTTAAGACGCCTAGTGATCTTCTACGATTCTTTAAAAAGAATAAATTCTAATGTTTAATTGTAGAAAAATGACGACTTAAAAGTATATGCCTATTTTGCAAAAATTTTTGGACCAAGCCAAACTTTACTGATTTATGAACAGATTTTTCCACGTCGAGAAAAGGATTTTCATACGGGAAGATTCAGTTTCAGTTTCAGTTTCAGTTTCAGCTAGGTGGGGAGGCCTACCAAATGGCTTAAGCTCAACAAGCCCCACAGGAACTGATTATTTAGGTCCGTGAAGACTAGGAAGAACGAAATCAGTCTCGACTTCGTACGAAAAAAAATAAGTTAGCTCGGCCCGACTCGATTCTCCAGGAGAAAAAAAATTAAGGCCCGGCCCGAAAAGATTAGTGACTAGACCCGTCCGGCCCGGCCCGAGTCTTGAGAAGCAAGGTCCGAGCCAAGCCCGGCCCGTGCAGATCTCTAGATAAACATGACTCTGTAGAGTAATTCTTCTTATTTTGCACATAGTTCAAGTTAAAAGTTGTAAAATCATAGCTACCAGGAAGTTCTTTTAGATATTTCATTATTTTTGCGATTAATGTCTTTGTAAAAATTCAGTATATTTTTATGTCATTTTCGTGCTTTCCATAAATTAACAAATAAAACTTAATATTACATAGAACTTCAGCTATTATAGTGAAAACATATTTTTGTAAACAAAATTTAAATGTTAGACCTAAAAAAATAATGTAAAAAATGTTATAGAGTGAAATTGTCATAATCCTGGCATACCTCTGCCAAGAAATGACACATAATTACATAGAAATTAACTTATTATTTAACACGTTCACTGCCGCTTACATGAAGATGTGATGATAGTCAATGCCGCACTGTAGAAGTGGGTTTTTCCCAGAAGCCGATTTACTTTTTATAACAAAGAATCAGTGAAAGATTTTCCCGCACCAGCGCGTGACTGGCTATTGGACATAAACCCACATCACGCCAGCGTGTGATGTGGGTGTTAAGTTCCTGAATATTTAGCATTTTTACGTAGAAAATTCTTTGTTCTCCAGTAAAAAAAAAAAATTACCTCTTGAAATTTTGAATTGTTTTCAATGGATACTTTTAATAACTCAGATGATTGAAATCGGACATTTTGTGATATTCGCCTAAAAAGTATTAATTTGCTATGAAATAGGATTTAATACTTAATAAGTGCACTCTGTTATTTATAAGTCGTTCATACTACGTGACGACGTGGGATAGTCTTTCTATATATTTATGTTGTTTTAACAATGTTATTATTATATGCTGAAATTAAAACAACCTAGCTAATATGGAAATCTAAAGTTTTTTTCTTATTTTTAACGAATACTTTATGCTTTAACAACTCATAAATCCTTAGATATAGGTATTTATGTAAGTGTCTCCGGCAGGACATTTTCTGAGTTTTTCATGGAATGGATTTGAAACAGGCAGATTATTTACGTAGGTCTAAGAATTAAAATATGAAGGTTTTTATTTTATCTATTATTATTATTATTTATTTATTTATAAAACTGGGCAGCTTACTAATGTCTACGATTTAAAATGTGGAGATTTTTTATATATATTATTATTACTATTTATATATTATTCATATATTATTTGTGACTTATTGAATCGAGAAAATGCTCTGATTTAAATAAGGCAAATTTTATAGTATAATTTTACCGGTGCCAATAAACAAGGATTCTTAAGCTTTTTTGCGGCACGTATACGTGTCGCTCGTCCCCAAGGGGTTAATAAAACTGGGCAGTTTACTGAGGTTTTGTGTTCAAAATGTAAAGATTATTAAACCTATTAATGTGCCATTTCATATCACGTATGGAACAGCTTTTCTACATATTACTGCAATTTGAATGCCATTGTATCCTCAAGAAATCGTTCTCAGCTATGCTATAAAAAATAAAGAAAAGAAAAATGGTCTTTCAAAAATATTGAAATCAAATCGAGAAATATGAAAATAATGTCCCCACGAACTTAAAATTAGTGTTTTTCTATCTTCCCGTAACGGAAGTGGGCTTTTAAGAGGTTACGCTAATTATGCGAAGACAATCACGAGCTAATCCAATGAAATTGTCATTTACAAATTTCGCGTTTGCGTTTCAGTATTTTTAATTGAATATTATTTGCATAGCATATTTAAGGTCGATATCTAACGTCGTTTGTTTAACACTTTTCAAAATTGTTGAAAAGAGTTTATGAATTCGGCTTATATGCCTGGCCGTGCTCTAACGCGTGTAAATATTTTTGAATTGCTATGAAATTGATATATCGGGTGATCCAAAAGTTCCGGGAGTTTTCAAATGCTAATAATTAGCAAATTTTAAACAATAGAAGTAAGCGGTTTTGACAGAAATGTTTAAAAACTTACGGGATTTGTTTTTCGAAGAAACAAACATATTATTTTAATTACACTTTTTGCCAACAGGTGGCGCTAAAATTGATAGTATTATATTTTAAGGAAAGAATTAGTATCTAAGGGTTTCAAATTTTCATTATGATGCCCATAGCTTATAAGTATCGCCGTGAGCCGATGCAAAACATCGTGCATAATATCCTGAGAGCAGAAAGAAATTCCAGAAGAAATTTCAGTTCATCGTGATATTACAAATGTACTGCACTCACCATGAGCTGATGATTTCCACTGAGTATTGGCATCCAATTCTACCTCATTTACGATTGCAACAGAAATTTGGGATATCCTGCTTCTATTACGATCTACCAATGAGCCCTTTTCTCAAATCTTGCTTACCATAGCATTTCACATTTGTAATGGCTATCGAATCTTTTCCAGTTTTAACTTCACGTATTTTACGATAAGAACACAACTCGATATGCAAAGAAATCATTTCTAAACATAGCAGTTACTCATAAAGTTTTGTATCAAAATTCCCTTTCAATGCAATTTTAACTACTTAAAAATTGTTTGAACATAAACTACCCTTAACCCCTAGTGGTTTCATAGATATACCACTTAATTTTAATTGGTATGGCACCGGAAGCTTGTTTAAAAATATACGGTTTATTGAATGGGTGAAATCTAGCGTTTTCTTATTTACAAATAAAGTTGTTTTCGAATTCCGGTGCCAGTCATTAATTTCCACACTTAAGCAATGAATTTGCTCTGCGCCGCAAAGGGGCCTTTTGTTATTAAAACGAATTATCGTTTAGTAACGAAATCTCATCAATATATTCGAAAAAATGTTTCGCAATGAACTCAACCCATGTGTCTATATAACACATGGTATAGGCACATTCAGCCTTGTACAGCAGCGCCACTTGTTGCTAAAAATTGTAACTGTATATATTTAAAAAAAGTTCATTCTAAACAAAAATCCCACATGTTTCTGAGCATATATCTGAAAACCGGACCTTTGTATTGTTTATAATTTCCTAATAATTAACATTTCAAAACTTCCGAAACTTCTGGATCACCCGGTATATTATTAAAATTTATAATGAAGTGTTCTGTATGCAAGTGAAAGGAGGTGGGCTGGTAAGGGCTATTTTTCGCCCATCATATACCCGAAAAAAAAAGTTTCGAATTCTGATAACTGTTCACGTTCAGTGGCTTTGCATAATTAAATATATTTATTTTAGTTTAGTATATGCTTTACATGATAAATAAAATAGTAAGTGATGGAAATTATAGCCCGAACACAGAGTGCTTCAGCTTTTTTCTACATTTTTGCCGTTGTTTTTTGTGCCTTTGAGCTATTTTTTTTAAAGAAGCGCTCGATGAACCCAATTAATTTGACATGCAATGATACTACTCTTTATAGGCTTTCATTGGAGCATTATTTTATTTGGGTTCAGTGTGCGCTTCTACCTTTTAAAGAAAAAAATGTATCATGCGGGAAAATAAAATGCAGTGTTATTGGAGCCTTCAGATTTGCTTTGCCGTACAAAAAAATATTTACGTTTTTGCGAAGTCAATGTTGTTTTCTGACACTATTTTTGTAAATATTTATTAAAGAAATTATACTAATAAATAATGTTTGGATGTCAGTGTGTTTGTTGTAAAACCTGGCGGAAAAATTTTCGTATCTGTTCTAACAAAAAAGTTATATTGACACCACTTCAACGATTACAGCGGATGAGACCACAAATGAAAAATCTAATACATATTTATCAATACCTCATTGTAAGGTCTATAACGCTTGTTGTATAATATGTAAAAACTGCCTCGTTATTTTAGAAAAAGCTATTGGAACTCAAGCCTTAATATAAACTAGAATCTATATTTCGTTGGGAAGTTCAAAATACGTTCCTCAAAACAGAGGACATCTCGTAGTTTCTTTGCAGTGTTACTTGTAAAACTTAGAACTGTATAATGATCTTCTATCCACATTATTCAATATAAGAAAAATAATAAAATCTTCTGTAAAATATGCAAAAAAGACATTGATTAAGAACTTTATCCCACAACACCTTGGAACGGAACACATAACTAGAACACAGGTTATTGAAAAATATATGAGGCCTTTAGAAGGAAGATTATTTATATTTTGGATGTCTTCGGCCTTTATTTCGCGGATTCAAAGAACAATCATGCTAACGTACTTACACATATATTAATAAAAAAAGATCCACATAATATCAGAGAATTGCTGAAGCTAAATGTTGTTGGGACAATTGATAGATTTATACGGGGTTATTTGGAACTTCTGCAAGAAATGAATGTCGAACATGACACGCCAAGATTCCCAAATAAGTCGCAACAGTTTTCAACAAAGGATGCTAACGGACACCTTTCGTGACCAAAGTTTGATTGTTCGTCCCAAAAGTGTTAAAAACTATGTTTATAATACCTGAATAAAAAAAAATCAGTGAAGCAACATCATATAATGGCACTTTCAATGTAAAGTAAGCGCAAGTGTCTTGAGAGTACTAGACGCATGTTGCTTCCATAATACGTTTTCTGGCTTGCTTGTGCCATATCTCAACCAAAATTAAAAAAAAAAAAAAAAACAAGCACTGAATATGCTCATATGCTATAAAATAAGCTCGCTGGATGGTCCATTACTGATTCTGGTGAAGCAACCACGGAGGAAAATAATCTGAAACATATTGCCAAAAGTGTCTGAAACTGAATGATTATATTTTCTGTTATTGATTATTTCCGATATTTCATATACTGAAACAAAAGTCTTAATAAGCTCCATTCATCATAATTTTGCATTTAGTGTTGTATTTACTATTGATTTTTTGGATTAAAACTAATGAAAATAGTGTTTATGCTCATTAATATACATTATATTTATTTAAATATATATTTCATTTTCCCATCAATTATTAAACTTTCATCCAAGATATTATTATTTTCTTATTTGTTATGAGGTATACTAATGAAAAAAATGTATGTCTCATCTAGGTGCTGATGGGCGAAAAATGGCCCTTATTAGCCCACCTTCTTTCAAGCACTAATAATTCCTTTATTTAGTGTATTTAATGCTAATAAATATAACCAATAAGAAATTTAACTGAAAAGGAATTTAAAAATATAAATGAAAATGTAATTTGTATTTTGTTTTTAACTTATTTTTATGACTTATCTCTAATAAAAAAGGAACATATGATTTATTTTGACACTTTTGTGTTTTCTTTTATTTTCTAGGAAATATCGATCAAAAGTACGGATGAAAACTTAACGCGACAAACCTGAAAATTTGTGATATGTAAGTTATTTTTTAAAAATTCGCTTGTAAATTTATCGCAGATTAATTTATAACAAGTTATTGTATCATTCAACTGAATTCATCTACTTGAATAACTCTAATGAATATTATCAATAAAAATTTAAGACGAAAATAGATTTAAAAAGTAAAACGTAAAATATAATAGTTCGTAGTTTTATTTCGATTATTTTCTAAATTTAACTTTGAAACATAATACAATATTGATTTATGCATCTGTGTGATAAGTATTAAATTTTAGTTTGTGATAAATTAAATTATTTTTCTTTCATCTTTCATATCAACAATTTTGTCAGTCTTTCGGTAATACTTGTATTTCTTATAATCAAATGAACCTGATCACATGTTCGGTGTGAAATATTAAATATCAAATTGAGTGCATACGATTAAATATCTAATAAAAAGATAATATTCAATTTTCTTTAACTCATATAATGTTTAAAGCCACGTGCTTATTTTTTTATTTATTTATTCTTATCGTGAAGAAGACTAGAGACTTTTTTCAGATAAATTCCTTTCAAATCGATTAACCCTCATAAAAATACTGAAACTGTTTGCTTTTTTAATACATTTGTTATTACTATTTTTTGTTTGTTTTAAAAAAGGATTGTTTCTAGGTGCTAAAAAATGCACGCAACGTATCTGTATCTCAATTATTATTTTGGATACTTTTCGATAAAATTCCGCCGAGACAAAATTGTTGTGACACTTTAGACTCGTGATCAATGTTCCCATTCACGTACAAAGACTCCTCAGTTTTCCATTAGACCCTGAGCGAGAAAAAAAGAGAGAGAAATATATGTTTGTTTACTTATTTTGTTTTTGTTTTTCGTTCCCGGAGAGCATCTTGCAACAAGGTATTGATTCGTAGTTTTGCCCTTCAAGAAAATGATAAATGAACTTTGTTAAGCGGTGGCACTTTTTTTTCCAGTTTTCAAAAATAATAGTAAAAATAAGAAAGAAATTATTGGAATAAAATTCGAGTGTGGGTCAGAACTCCAGAGATTTCTCACTTTTCATTTGGAAGAAAAACGAGACATTTATTTACGTGATATAAAATTTCCGATAACAATAAATTAATATCAACGCTGTTACTTAGGATTTCGTTCATCTGACGAAACCCTATTCGTCTCTGTCCTCTGTCTGTCTGTCACATGGTCCGTACACAAAAACTGTATAGGTAAGAGAAATCAAATTTTGTGTACTTACAGCTCAATATCCCTTGTCACACAACAAATCATAAAATTTTGAAAAATACTGTTATTTCATTTTTTTTTTTTTTTTTTTTTTTTTTTATATCATCAGTTCATTTTTTTTTTTTTTTTTTTTTTTGTTTTTGTTTTTTGTTTTTTCTCCTAATTGTTGCACGCAAGTTTAAATATACATAAAAATTATTACGTATGTAACAAAAGTTAATGGATTAAATAAATCATGTAAAAAACGCGTTTATTTGTTTCTATTTCATCATATTACATCCTATTTATCATCTATTTTGACACGCGAAGTGAAATATTTTTTTATTTATTAAATTCTTTTTCATTTAAATTACTAGTCGCCCCTGGTGACC